>JARIHR010000040.1:600000-805644 GCA_029281495.1 Mycena filopes | reverse complement strand
CTCAGACCAATGGGCCGCCTGCAATGGACGCAGATGGTCAGGATAATCGAGTCGGCGCCCCACCTCACCCGCTTTTCCATCCGACACTTTGCGTGTGGTGCCTACTGGCCGCACCCCCGTCCACCCCTCTGCTTCAAGTCGCTAGTGGAGCTCGATATATGTTTCTGCGCCGACAACACGTCCTATCTCCTCTGGAGCAGCGACATGCCCTCCCTTCGATCCCTGTCTTTCACCCTCGCGATGGACATGGACCTGGACCACATCTTCTCTTTCGAGCGCTCCCTCACCCTTCTCACGACACTCACCATCGCCGGGTCTTGCAATCAAATCACCACGATCGCATGCATGTATTCAATGATGCCGTGCCTCACCCGACTAGATATCTCCAAAGCATCTAGCACTTTTGCTCAGGCGCTCCACCCGTCTGCCGTCGGCTGGCCTCACCCGGCGCCCGTCGAGACGTCACTTCTGGAATCGTTTTGGGTCGCCAGCTTCCATCCCCCAGCCACCGGCGAGCGTCGCGTGGTGTGCCCGTATCTTTCGGAGATAGTAGTTGGAGTGCGAACGCTCGGGCTCATGCGTGCCTTGCTGGGCCTGCGTGGACTGCGCACTCGCTCGCTTGACGCGTTGGTGATACATGACGCGGAAGCTCTCCGCTCAATTCCTCCCGCGGATGAAGTTTGGCTCCGCACGAACGTCGGTCGTGTAACTGTGGTGCCCGTTAGCCGAGGATACCACGAGTGGGTTTGGAGACGTGCTTGATGGGCGGGTAGCTACCCGTATTGTTCTGCCTTTCCGATTGATTAATGTTACCTGGGTAATTATATTCTATTGCTTCCTGTTGTTCGCGTCGCATCATCTTTCATCGCTTAACCTTTAGGACCTATCGCTCTGATCTGATGGAAATCTGCAAAATGCTTGCTTCCTGTGCGCTTGATTATCCGATTGACTGGTCCTGACTTCTGGCGCTCCTCGTGGTTGCTTCCCGAGTGTATTGCACCCGATTGGTCTTTTTCACTTTTTTTTTTATCCTTCCATTCTATCGGGTTGCTTCTTTTACTCATCCATGTTTCGTTCGTCTTTAGATTCAGATCTGGGATCCTGGGTTTCGTCGTCCGACGCATCGCGGCTCTTGACGTTCTGCTTGCGTGCCTCGATAAGTACCCGTGCCGTTGACTTTATATCCTGTCTTCGTCGTGTTTTTTGCGCTGTTGTCTCGACCTATTCGCATTCTCCCCATATAGCACTCCCATGACTTTCGTCCTCCTCCGAGTCCGCTTCTCTGCTGCCTACGGTGTCACTGTCGATTCCCTCTTTTGTGACGATGATGAACTTTGGTATGTTGGTCGTATCGTCGCTGTCGATGCCATTAACGTCTGTTTCAGGCGATCAGGACGCCAGCCCACTTCCTTCTTGTTCGCGGTACCGCATCGCTGCAGGAGCCCGTTCGCGAGTTGAGTAAAATTTAGACTGCCGCGTACCCGCTGGTTCCTCGGCGTCTCGTTGACTCTTTTGCTGCAGCCTCGTTGGATCTAGTCGTCGGGCGCCTGTCGGAAAGCAGTCTTGCTGAGTGTGTTCATGGTGAGCTTATTCATTGGTCTTCTTCCTCCCGTGTTATAAACCGTATAACCACTGTGTTTTACTTTAGGTGAACCATCGACCGCCGTCGTCGCCAAAAATCCTGCTGAGCTCGTACTCGCCGAAGAGCCAGAGGAAATCACTGTAGTTAGCCCTGCCGTCGCATCGGCTGAAACAGGTTCGTAAATTGCAAATGGTTTCAGCGTTGGCACTAATATTATGGGTCAGGTCGGGACGTTCCGCCTCTACCTGGCGTCTTGGCCTCCTTCCCACCCGAGGTGTGGATCCCCATAATCCATTACGTGTTGGGGGATGAGCTGGACGACCTCACTTTCTTGACCTACATGGACCTCCGCGAGCAACTCCGTCTCGTTCACCCCGCACATCGCCAACGTCATTGATTCTTGCACCGATTTTTGGACCCGGCTCCTCGTCAATTGCTCCACCCCCGCCGATTACGTCCTACACCATGTCAATAAGGTCGGCGACCGGGATTTGCATGTCAACAATCATGTTCGACGTCAACCTTCGTTACAAATTGTCTTTCGTCGCCGCGGAATCCGTCGATCCTTCACCGGACCTTTCCCCCGCGTCGACACGGCGGTCGAATGTCTCAATCTCGTCCTGCCCACCGTCCAACAGTGGAAGCGGGTCTGCATCTGGTGCGACTCGGACAGCTTTTTGATGGCTGTCCTCGGCGCATTGGGCAAAAGTCTCTGCCCCTCGACTGGAGCATTTCCTGTTCACCTGCCCGCCCGCCGTAGGGTCTCGCCGTCGATGCGACGGCTTGTTCGTCTGCCCGCCCACCATCTTCAATAGCGACATGCCGGTCCTCACGTATCTGCGTGTCATCATGCCGCCCTTCCGTGGGGCAACGACGCTTATTTCGGCCGCCTCACCTATCTCGAGATCCGCGCAGTCCCCCGTCCCGCATGGCCCTCCGTTCCCGACTTCATCTCCGCCATCTCTGCGTCACCGAACCTACACGAGTTGTGTTGTGGGGCGGCGGTGTTCGTTTCGTGCCTGGTGTTGATGTCCCCTGGTTCGTGGTCAGGGCGTTGCAGGTTCTCCAGATAATCTACACCGCCGACAGCAAGTGGATCCTTTGGGTCTTGTCGATGGGTTCCTTTCCCTCCCTAACCACCCTCGTCTGCATCGACTTCAACCGCCTCGCCTGGTCGTTGCGCTGGATCTGGAAATCTTCTCCGCCATCACCGACCTCACCATCGCTGGCCCTGTCAACACTACCAACGGCGTCGACCATATCGAAACATTACTCCAACGCCTCGATTCGCTGACAACTCTCGACATCAGCGGGTCTCAGGTCTTTTATTTAGATGCCTTGTGCGCTCATCCCTGGCTTTGCCCCTCCCTTCGAGTTTTGACGTTGTCCGGCGAGCATGTCGCGCGCGTCGCGGCATTCGTCCTCGCACGTAAAGCTGATCCTCACTATGCCTTAGACACCTTGGACTACACGCACGATTTGCTTTACCCTCTTACCTACACCGACTCCGTTCTTGTCGAGCATATTCGTGCTAGTGTCCACACGTTGATTGCGTGTCCAGCGTTGTAATCCAGACTTGTAACCATGTCCTTGAATATTTTAATGCCATACGGTAACCATGTCCTTGAATATTTTAATGCCATATGAAGTCTCCTGTCTCTCCCTTTGTTTTTACTTTTGCGCACTTTGTTCGCTCGCTCTGACTTGCAAACTTATATATTTCAATGTCCGCTTGATCCGACCGTCGGCAATTCGGCTTGCCAATTTTTTTGAAGCGACTGTGTTGCAATGGTTGTATTTTCAGATGCCATTCTCCTGGGATTGTTGAATTGCAAGGCGGGTACTGTGTCTCGGTCAGTATATATTCGACGTTGATGTACGGATTCTTCGGTCGCCGGACTTGACGGCGTTGTGGTCCGATGTTCATTATGTAACCATTACGGCTCTCTTTCTTCTCCCTCGTGCTCGTTCAGAGGACTTGCATTCTGGCTACAATTCCGACACCTCTAGACGACAACACTGTATCTTTTAGTGGACTACACTCCGTCTGTCATCGCTGCTGGCGACTGAGACCTCTGCTTCTTCATTTTTCGCTCGTCCTCCTCGTCTTGCTCAAAGTAGCCAACTCGCTTCCTGAACGTCGGGTTGCTCAGGTTGGTGAATGCGGCGTTCGCTCTTGCTATCGCTGCCTCCTGTTTTTAGACGATTAGACACTGCATATCCTCAGGAACACGTCTTACCGCGGCGTATTTGGAATCCAGCAGAGTGACTGCGTGTAGGCGCGTGGTCACTTTCACCTTCGACCTGGCAGAGACAGCTACGAAGCTGACTTGAATCTCTACTAGGTCTCCGACTTGAAAGCCTCCGGGGTAAAAGTGGACGTATGCCAGCCTCGAACGAAATTCAGAATTTGTGCGAGGCATGCGGGACTTAATGGCTCACCCGGCGCGTCCACCACTTCTTTTCCTCAAGTATTTGACGATGTTCTCTGGTGCGTGAATGTATTCGTTCCTCTTCAGCCGCTGCAGAAAGCCCGCGGAGTCTACGCCGTCCTCAAAGCAGTTGTCTTGTTCGGTCGGCAGGTCGGATTTCAGAGAGAAGATTCTGTTGCTCGCCACAAAGGTGTCCGATCCATCACCTTGACCGTCAGCTATGGGCGCTAATTCCATCCCCGCCAGCTGGTTGGCGAAGCGGTCGAATACGACTTGCACTTTGCTCATGGCCTCGCGAAACGTAGCTGTTCCAGCCCCGGTCACTTCTAGGTGCTGCGACAGGAATTGAGCCTTGCCTGGAGCGCATCTGAATTAAACTGTGAATATATATCACGGTCCTCGTATTGCTGCTCCTTACGCTTGTACGTTCTTAGGAACCAAGTTGTTCTTGGTCAGTATACCTTGAAGGCGGACGACGAGTTCGTCCGGCTCGTCGTCGTCTTCCTCGGTTACGCAGAATCTCCAGTTCCTGCGACCGGCTTTGGTTTCTTTAACGTCGACCTCAAGCAGCTTGCCGTATGCTCGTCAGTATCCTGCCTGTTCGTTACTCCTTGTACTCACTTTCAGGTCAGCCATGTGGACGGTGCTGCGCAAATTTCTTGCCGCCAGCGCTTCCCTACTGCGTCTCGCAAAATTCTCGAGGGTAGTTCCTGTTGTCCAGTCTCAGTGCTGCAGGAGGCTTCGTCATCGTGCTCGACTTACCTGCAGCCTCCTTGTCGTAGAAGCTGTCCATTTGACCTGTGCGTGGGTCGATTGTAGCGGTGAGTCTGGCCGCTTTCTTGATTGCCATTGTGCGGTATTTTAACCTGACGACTTTGACCGCCTCAACCGGCTAATCTAGATCTTCGCCCAAAACGTTGACCACATCAATTCACAAATTGCAATGCTGTTTCATGATCCTGTCCATATTTCCTCCGCTTATCTGTTGTCTGGCCGATTGACCGCGTCAACCACGCTGCCCTGACCATACGGGGTACTTGATGCAAGCGAAGCCCGATAAATATCTGCCATTGTTCTCCAGATCCCATTGTTCTCCCAGATCGTGCTGTTTCACTTCGTCCGCGCGGTGTCTAATGACGCTACCATCGTGCAACTCGTACGTTACTTGCTTTGAACGGTGTGGTTCTCTACTTAGATAAATACTGGGTTTCCTTCGCGGTGCAACGCCAGGTTCAGCCGCTTATACAAGCCCTCCCTCCAATTTGTTTCGTCCTTTCCCCTGCTCTCCCCTTCCCCCAAATCTGCTATGCCTAAAACTCCGAGGTGCGCCTGCGTCGCACTTGCTCGTCCACCGTTCGCTGATTAAACATCTATCGTTTCCTCTCTTCGCACCTCAAGAACTCCTGTCAGGCCCCGCCCAAAGTTGGTTTGATTCCCCTCCACTTAGTGCTTGAGGCAAATATTGATCCTTTCCAGACCGAAGTCGCCTGCATCCCGCTCTAAAAAAGTTACCAGTTCGCCTTTCGTCGACGATGAGGCTGAAGATTCGTGGGCGCCTTCCGTATTGAGTTTGTTTCGGCGAACTGATGGATCTGCAGTGAGGATGGTGTACTAGTTGAGGCTGCAGATGCAGCCGGTCACCAATTGCCAGATGATGAGCCAGACAACGTCGCCCGCGCAGACTATGACGATGAGTATGTGGCACTCCACCATCCGCTTGCACTTGCTGATCTGTCTTGTTATCTTACAGGTATGAGCAGGACTTCATAAACGACGGGTGAGCTCACTTCCTGGCTGCCTGGCGGCCTCCATCGTCTCGTTGATCCTCCTTCTCTTCGCCAGTGACCCGTTTGAGGACACCGTCCGCCGATACCCGACTCTGTTCGTTTTTATTATTATTATCATTATTAGTGCCCACGCGGCATGCACCTTACACCATTATTATGCAGGTCTCCTCTTTCTTCGCCCACCAAGTCCCTTGGAAGCGTCCGCTCTGGACAGCGGCCCGCTCACTCTCCAGAAGTCTCTCTCTCGCCTCCCCCTTCCCGAATTCATAGAGGCTGGCCCTCCGCTCGTTCTCCTCCTGAGACTCCCAGTCCTGTCAAACGGGAGTCTGTATCGCCTGCTCGGCGTGGCCGCGATGGACATACACTCAGATCCCCTCCTGACACTCCTTCGCCCAGCAAGCGTTCCAAAAGGTGCTGTTTATCCGTGTTTTGTGTCGACTATATTTGCTGAATATTGTGCGACTCAAGGCCGTCTGCTTCCGCCGGCGGCGATGTCATTGAGGTGGATGATACGTCCGACGAGTAAGCTGCTGTTTGGATCATAACGTTCCTTGCCGACGTAGCTGTTTCAGGGATCTTGCAGCGATGGACGTTGACGACAGTGTATTCCGCAAGCCTGCTGGCGTAAAGGCTAGGTCACTATTTCCTCATCACAATAGCCTTTTACTCGAATGTTTATCACCGCATCTGTAGTGCATTGCCTCCTTCTCTCTTGACGCGGAGGTGCGTCCCTACTATTTTACTTCGTTGATGGTCCCAGTCACTTACACAGTATTGTCCCAGCGCTGCGGCGAAGAAAGGCATTCAACCTCCTGCCCTGACCGTCACCGGGCGTGTGAAGACCGATGAAGACGCTCCAGACCCGGCGTCTCCGGCTCAGGAGTGAGTCCCTTCTGTCTAGTCTCTAGCCGTCTAATCGTTTCCTTCCAGCCCTCCCGCTATCGTGGATGGTGTAATGAATGCGTGAGCGGCTTCTTTCTGATTTATACCATCATACCGTGTACTGATGTCCTTTACAGTGCTATGATTGCCCTAGTCAATGGGTTGTTGGCGCAGCAGACAGCCAGTTCCCAGCCGTCTGGTTCACGCGCAGCGCGACCTCTTCCTAAGGTCAAGAAACGCATAGATCACGATCAACAAGCTCTTGAAGCCGGCATCGCGTCTTCCTTGAAAACTTCTCATCGGGGGGTTTGTCTTCCTTTCAATCCTTTCTCTGATCATATTGCGATTCCATTAGAATGTCCACTGGTCGCAAGCCTCCTGTTCGATATTCTCCCGATTGGGATCCACCGTTCGTAGGGGATCTGCTTGAAGACGTTAAGCAGTCCAAAGCTGCAGAGTCCGATTCGTGAGTTCATCTGTCTCCGATCCAACCTGTGTGTTCTGTTATTTATCTTGTTTTTCATTATCCCCAGCCGCGCCGCTAATTCTGCCAAGCGCAAGGGGAAGGCTAAAGCTCGAGCCGCCTCGAAAACGCCCGACCACGAAGACGTTGTTAGTGATTCTGCCGAAGACTCCAGCCCAAAGAAGAAGGCCCATTTAGCTCACAAGAAAAAATCGCTGTGCGTTCATTTATTATCTAATACCGGTGATTGCCTTAAACGCTCGTGCACAGGTCTGGGCCTTCGGGCGTCAAGGTCGATAAGTCCGATCATTCCGACCAAGACGAAGTCAACGCTTCCGGCCATCCCCCGGGAAGTTTAGCTGGCTATCTTGTCAAGCTTGGCTATCCTCCTATATCTACCGCTGGACTTGGCGACAATGACGGCGATGCTCCCTTGACCATGGCCCAATTTCAGCGCGTCACTCGAGGCGATCTTCCCTCCGCTGCTGACGGTGTTGACGACGATAAAGATGATTCCGCTGGCTCTGAGGTGGCGGATACCGTGTTTCTTGAGGATATTGAGGTGTATCGCGTATATTTGTTCGTGATCCTGTCATTGTTTGTTACTTGCTTACGGTGCTGACCTTTCGATATCTGCAGCGACCCGAAAGCTAAATGCGGAGTGTTTGATATCCGGTTGCAAGCTCTCAGCCTTCGTCCCACCTATATAGGTCTTCATCCGCTTCCGTGAGCGTCTCTATTATTGCTGTCCGATGCCGTTTGTTAATTTTTTCCAGTGCCAACCGCAGAATATTGGCCGCCTACGACCGCAATCGCAATTCGATGGATGAGGTCGACATGTCCACCGGCGGTCACATCAACTGGGAGTCGTGGTACAACCAAAACCCTCGTATGCTGGCTGGGTTCGTGAATATCCTTTCGTCCTGTTCGTCTATCTGTTGACTCTTGCACAAGTAATTCCGTGGGGGCTATAGTTTTCGTCGAGGCTGCACCCAATTTTGTCAACCTGTCGCGCGTATCTCCCCTCCGCCTCAATACCCGCATCTCCGCAGGGAGTTCATCCACTTATCGTCTCCATGTTGAAGATCGCGTGGCTATCTGCGTCTCGGTTATATGCACCACCGAGTCGCATCTCGTGGCGCCTAAGCGCATCGGTGCGAAGTCCGAGCGGATGCGCAAATGGCCGTCGGGTGTACTTCACGACCAGGAATGGGAGCGCTTTGAATCTTCCGTTTGCTTGCAATTCCACGAGCAGACGATGTACAGCCAGATCACAGACAAAGCCTTGTCTTTCCAGACTATGATCAGCCCTGACCCTCGGAACGCGCCCAATTGTTTGTGTCTCTCTCTCCTAAAAATTACCGCCCTGTGCTAAATGATTACCTTCCAGCGTCTCCAGCCGATCAGCGAAGCCACCGCTCCGTCCCCTCAGCCATGTTTAGCGCCGCGTCTCCCAAAAAATCGTCCGGTTCTAAGACTACCAGCACGCGCGCGCACTCTTCCACCAAGACCCTCCTGGCCTACAACGATTCTGGTACGCCGTTACGGTCTACAACATATTTATTATCCTCTTACTTACGCACTATCAAGTGCCCATCTATGACGCCCGTCGCATTGTAGTGAATTTCAACACTGACCTTGGTCGTCTCGGTGAAGTCTTGCCGCTGTTCCCGGGTGAGGTGCCCGTTGGATCGTATACGGTGGTCGGGTATGCACTGTCCTCCTACATGGCTACTCTCAGCGGGTCTTCCGATCGGGTTCCGCATGTCGGTTGCAACATCTTGTGGGCCATCGTCTGCGGTACTCCTTCCGTTGCCTCTCGCACTTAAACTCACCCACTTATGCCGTTCTGTTTAAAATTATGCCCCATGTCCCATTATGCGTATGTTTTACAAATATGAAATTATGCCTATGATCTTTAAACAGCGTGGCCCTGCTCCCGCAAAACCAACAAAAATTCCTTCACCCTCTCGATGCAGCCGATCAATTCGTCTCTGTCTTGTATACTTTCGATGACCAGGGCTGCGTTGTGCACGTTGTGTTGGCCCGACTTCATGGTGTCCAATGCCCGCACCACGTCCTCTCCCAGCCGTGCAGGTCTCGTTCCATTCGGGCAGGCTGAAGTCGGCTTGTAAGTCGTCCGCTGTGCTCATCAATGAAACAAATGTCTTACGGATGAGGGCCCTGCTAGACGAACACTGAGGCGCGCGGATTTGTTTGGCCACTGGGTCGTGTTCGAAAGTCCGAGCGTCGCAGTGCTTCCACACTAGGCCGTATATATTAGTGCCGATTGCCGAAGCGCTGCGATGACCTGACTTACCGTGAGGACGAGACTTAGCGTCCGGGCTTCTCTTGTACCGCTTGAGCCTCCCTTTCTCCTTGTTCTGGAAGACGGCAAGGAAAACCTCGTAGGACTGAAAAAAGTCGTCCTTCGTCATGTCGAAAACGAACCGCGGTTTGCGGTCGCAACCGAGTTTCGTGTCGCGGCAGGTTCTGCAGCTAGGGTTATCATGGTCTATTATACATGCTTTTCGGGTCTTGCTGTTCAGACATTTGTTGCATGGCTGCTGGGATTAGCGCCAGACATACCGCGCAATGAATAAGTACTTACCGTGGTGTTCTGACTGTTCCACAGTCTAATCTCTTCTCCACCGATCCACTTGTGCTCCACGTCGTGATATCTCGTCGTGAGTTGGGCAACTCTTCGCCAGAATTTGTCGATCAGGCTTTCGGTAGGGTAGACCAAGGACGTCGATGCCACGGGTCTCGTCGGTAAAATACATTGGCCGGTAGGTTCGGTCATAAATACGGGTAGTGCGGCCGCCATCCGCGCGCTATGGGGCCCGCTGGCCATTGAAGATGGTGGTAGGAGACAAGGGGACGGATCCATTGTGTGCGCCTGATCAGACACAGCCGCTGATTAACATTATGGCATACGTCAGCCTTCTACCGCCGCCCTTCGCCGCCTCCCCTCCTCCAGATGCGCTCTCTCGGCCGCCAGCTCTCGTTCGAGATCATAGAAGTGGCTGCCTCCGTGGCTTGTGTAATCCGTCACATAGTTAAGATGTGCGCTGGGTTCTGCTGTGTATTCGCAGGTCAAGTTAACTACTCTGGCGTGTTCAACAGGGTGCCATGACTTACACCTTGAGGTGATAATATTGGACCCATGCATTTGCTGCGCTCCTAGGGGAAAATAAACGTCTGATAAGGTGAGCTGACGCTAGATAGCTGCGTGGTTGGTAGACTCACTCGTTGTGCGGTTGCTTGTTGGGCCGTGCTCACCAATGACGGTGAGTTTGAAGTGAGCGGCAAACATCTCGTCTGCCTCCGCCGGCCTCGCCTTTTGAAGTTTTGCTGTGGCCAGCTTTTGCCATTGTTCCCCAATCGGGGATACAGGATTCGAACTCCGCATTGTCCTTTTATTTAGGTCTCTGGTCTCTCCCGTTTACCATGGCCTCGATAAACACCCCGATGTATTCTGCTTCCCCGATGTATTCTGCTTCGACCCGACGGTGCGTCTGCCTCGTTCCTTCAGCCTTGATTGTTCGTGCATTCGCTTACGCCTGCCGCTGTGCAGACCCCTTATCATCATACCATTCGACATCCTATCGCATATATTTGCCTTCGTGGTGGGGACGGTTTGGCACTGCAGCACGCGGCACCCATACGGCGATGTCCTCCTCCGCTTGGGGCATGTAAATCAACACTGGCGCATGGTCTCCACGGGGTCGGCTGTTCTTTGGAGTACCATCTCCGTCACCAGGGACCTCAACTTCGATTTCCTCGCGCGCTGCGTCAAGCTGGCTGCGCAAACCCCGTTGCGGTTCAAGATGGATTTTCATTACCCCGGGTCGAACACGGTGGACGCGGTGTTGAACCGCCTGTCCGATCTCTGCCATCGCGTGCACACGATGGACATCACGGTTGGGTCGAAGGAGACCGCTTCGTCCGTCCTCGCTTTCCTGAATTCAAACGCGCTGCCAGTCCTTCACAGCATTGCTTTGGACTGCGCCGGACGTGCGCGACTGGACACCGATCTGTTGATCCTTCAATGCGACGCTGCTCAGCTTCAGCACTTGCGTTTTCGCCGAGTCCGGTTTTCGTTCCCACAGGCGACCCCCTTTTCAGCTCTTCGCGTCCTCGTTCTTCGGGACGTGTTGTACCGTTACGCGCCCTCCATGTCCGACTGGGTCGTGCTGCAATCTGTGGCTGTCAGTTTGGAGCGGATCGGGCTGCATAACGTGGGGTGCAGGGATGTACCCGTGTCGTGCACATTATTGACCTTCCCCTCCCTCACTCACCTCGACATCGACTACTCCACCAAGGCTATCGGGCTGGATGCCCTGGCAACATCTATCCGCGCACCCCACCTGCGATACTTATCGTTCGTCGAGTCGCCTGCTGCTCTCTTCCAACGCGTGTTGGAATCGGCTGGTTGCGCCAGGACCTTGAAGCACCTGGTCATCGGCGTGGAGAATTACAGTCTTCACGATTTGCGCGCCATTTTCTCTGTACTCCCGCGCTTGTGGTCGCTGGACATTCGGTCTGGGGACGAAGATGTTTTGGAGGTTGTTAGTGGTATGGAAAACACAGGTGGTCGGCCCCTGTGCACTGGGATAGGTGTACTCTTCGTGTCTAACGTCGGGCCTCGAACTGTGCGCGACTTCTTGGAATATAGAGAAAGGCGCTCTGTCGTGTCGCCGTCGCACGTGTTGTTTAGGAACCCGTTCCCCTGGGATGACGACTACGACCCAGACTTAGGATGGCTGCGAGACCATACCATCGTCGGCTTGAACGCCTCGGGCGAGTTGACTTGGTTGAATACTGAGTATTACGTCGGGTTGGAAGATTATACTACATGATTTAGCTACGCACTCAATTGAATTTATATCCAGAAACAGTTTAGAACTGGAAGGAGTCCGTTCTATGACATTAATTTTCCACCAGATCTCAGCCGAAGTAAAAATAATTCAACATCATACAGGTGTTGATATTTGTTGTTCACCAGTGTCTCAACCGCCATTGTTCGTCGGCTATACCTTCTCTCTCTTGTCCTCGACGACTGACTGCCTACCTCTCCGACTATGCGTCGAATCTGCCGTTGGCTCGCGCTACCCCTGCTTGCTGCGTGTTTTATCCTAAAATGCTACCACATATTCGGCCACTTGAATCTGCCAGTCGCCACGCCTCTCCGTCGACAACTTCACGTCGCTGTCGTCCTGTGCAGCCGCAAAATTGTCGGCCTACTTCAACCTTGCCTTCCCCCGCTTCGAACTTCATCGGGGGCCATTGCCAGCGTGCTTTGTCGTCTGTTCACGGCCGCCATCGCGTTTGACAGACACACAACTGGGTGTATGTATCAAGGTACTGTCTCCTGGGAGATGCAAATACTCGTCTAATATATCCGAGAGCAGCCATTCCGAATAGCCGCTCGCCGTGCGTTCGTTGGCTATGGTCGTCCTTACCCCGTTTCGCGTTCCAGGGTGAGTGATTCACCCTCCATCCCGCGTGTTCCATATGCTTATGCGGACCGAGCTTAGGTGGCCGTCATCCCCTGGTGGCCGTACTTTCATCCACACGGATGGCCTGTCCTGGGCATTTTCGGGTGTCTTGCGCACCGGGTCTGACAACCTACGCATTTCTGTCCAACTGGTCGCTGCTGTACATCTGTGGTGCGTGCGCCTTGGTCGCAGCACTCTGTGTTTTTGCAGTGGCCTGTTGTGGCGACGGTTGTAATATTTTTACTCGTCATATACAATTGGCTTCCACCGAATCACGAGAACGCGTCGCTGATTGCAGACAAGTGTTCGGAGGGGGCATATCACGATTTATCGCAGGGCGTCTTCTGGCGCCGTTGTTGATCAGCCATAACCAAGTGCGGTCTTGGGAGCGAATGGATTACGTGTACGAATTTCAGTGTGCAGAAGGAGAACTTCCGACCGTTTTAGCCAGAAATAAGGACTGCATCGCAGCCCGCGTCCCTACAAGTCAACTCGCCGCCCTGTTGATCAAATTCGAAGTCCTAGCTGCAGCTAAGCTCCACGGTGTATGGATTCCACAGAGGACGGCGGCGGCCGAGTGCCGTGACCTTTTTAAAAACCATGAATGTCTGGACTGCGACGATATTGCTTCAGTCTTCCGAGTTATACGGCGTACAGTGCATCCGAGACTGAAGTTCAACACGACTGCCCCGCGCAAAAGAAACTATAGAGGTAAATACGTGGCTCGCACTCCAGCGCGTTTGGCCAAGGAGGCTATGTTGCGCAAGCAAAGAGTTAATGAGTTGATATTGATGAGAAGGAAAAACACTGGGTCTCTCCGTAACACTGCGTTTCCGCCCAAGCCGCTCGATCTGCGCACCGCCCACCGAATCATATCAAACCACTGTAAACAGGTAAGTCCAAAGTCATTCAGAGAGGCTGGATGTGCGGTTTGTGGATGCCTTACCCCGATGAAGTCGTTGACCTTGCTCTCCAGATACCAGGGGAGTCTCGATCTACTGATTAAGCCAGGTGTAACGCGTAAGGAACGATTTGCGATGGACGAACCTATTGAAGAACTAGACGGTCCCATTTTGGCAGCGGGATGCAAACATATATGTGTTGATTGCGAGACTTATTTATCCAACGGTGCTGTGCCTCGAACGGCACTGGTGAGACACAACTGGATCGGCTGCGTGCCGGAACAATTGAGAGATTTGACTTACGCAGAAGGCATCATGATTGCCAGAGTTCGCCACAATCGGTGTGTAGTACGGGTCAATTCCGGTCGAGTGAGGATGAGCGCCAATGCTATCATGTTTTCGCAACCTGTCCTGTCGATAATGAACAGATTGCCTCCGGCCAAAGACGAAATGAGTGATATACTGGCCTTTGTGTTCATGGGGTCGGCTGCTCCAACTCAGGAGGATTTCGAGCGGACGCCGATGCTGGTGCGTAAAAATAAGGTACTGGCTGCGTTGGAATGGTTAAAACTGAATCACGAGGGTTACTCGAGCCTGGAAATTTCAAGGGAGAACTTGGACACTTACGCTGACAGGGATATACCAGTGGTTGTGGATTTTCGTCGGACGAAGCAGGATGTAGCTGACTCTGTACCAGCGGGGACCACGGCAGTCCACGAATTGTCACAGGAGGTAGGATCAAAAACAGGACGATGCCCTTTCGCAGTTCACGGTCTAACCGCGACGGAGTATGCGGCTGCGCCGATGAAGACAATAAAATTGGTAGCCCTTCAGCATCTGACGCACAAGGGTGGCATGCTGGGTATCGGTAGATCCGAACTTCCTGTCAGCATGTACGATGATCCGTCTGCGTATCCAGGTATGTTTCCCTGGTTATTCCCGTACGGTAAAGGAGGAATAGGTCATCCTTCACATAGCAATAAACAAGGTGAACTCACCCGAAAGAAGGCGTTGCTGTTGTATCATGACAAGCAATTTCAACTGGATACTTACTTCCCAATGGTAGCATTCAACCACGAGCAACTCAAGGCGGCGTCTACTGGGAGTATACTGTTGGCCAAGCGCTCTAGGTTCACATATATAGCCAGGAGACTATCGGCCGTAGATCCTCGGGGGGCCGGCCGCATTGCGGACAGGATGTCTGCTGGAGAAGTAGTGAAGCCAAGTAACCCGGCCGAGCAGTTGTGCTTTGACATCATTAAAGATCTCGATGGAGTGGCAGGACGAGTCATGGGCTCTATTACTTCGAAAAAGTACATGAGAAATGAGATCTGGTCAATGATCGCCTTCTTCAACGCACCGACGTGGTTTATTACTCTCTCTTGGTCCGATTTGCACCATCCGCTCGCCCTTTACTACGCGCAAGAGGACACTGTATATTGGAGGATGCTCACCGCGCAGAGTATTACCACGGGTCAAGGGAGGCTGTTATAGAGAAACGCAAGGTCGAGCCGTTGCCCTTCGATGCCGACAGCGACGATGAAATTGATTGGCAGTCGACGTATAGACCACCGACTCAGACCTTGCCGGTCCCACCTCCCGCTTTGTGTCAGTCTAAGGGGTGCGGGGGTGTCTGTGACAACTGCAAGAACGTCAGCGGTTGGTCTGAATATTACAAGCTCGAGGTTGACGACCTACTGGTACGATCAAACGTGCATACCCATTTCTTGTCTGTGGAGCATCAGCGCGCGGAAGAGGCTAAGTTGAAGTGGAGAAAATCCAAGCAAAATAAAAAGGAACCCAACTTCAAGATCAAACGGGAGCGCAAAGGGTGCTTAACGCGGAACGGAGTGTGTCGAGCGAGGTTTCCACGGGACGTATTCACCGAGTCCGAAATGACTGAGGACGGACATATCAATGTGAGACATGTTGAACCCATGATGAACACCACTAATCCGGTAATCACGTTCCTTAACCGCTGCAACTCGGACGTGTCTAGCTTGTTGTCGGGTACGGCTGTGAAAGCGGTTGTATCCTACGTCTCAGATTACATTTCAAAACTTAGTTTGAAGTCGTACCAAATGTTTGCTTCAGTGTACGATGTCTTCGAGAAAGAATCTGAGCTAATGGGCGGATCCAGCAGAGACAAGGACAATGCTCGACATCTAATGAGGAAAATGGTCAACTCAATGAGTGCTAAAATGGAGATAGGAAGTCCAATGGCGTCTCTGTACCTTCTTGGCAACCCGGACCACTATTCCAGTCACGATTACGTCCCGTTTGCTTGGAGGCAGTACGTTCAGTTCGTCCGATCTTTTTGGGTTGAAACAATGGCGCAGGCAGAGGAGGAGGAGGAGGAGGAGGAAGAAGAGGATGAGGAAGGGATGGGACTGGGCGCTGATAACCAGGAATTTGGTGGAGACGAAGATGAGAAGCTTCCAATCGGCAGAATGGACGGAAAATTCGTACCTGCGTCCTCCGTGGATGATTATCGGTACAGGCCACTAGAATACGAATCTCTGACTCTGTACGAATGGATTCAGTGCTACAAGAAGAAGAAAAGGTCAGTTAAACAGTGCGCAACGTTTGAGGAAAGTTTGCAACTGTCTGAAGCCGAGTCCAAGCAAGGGGAGGGAGAATACAGTGGCTCGGACAACGACTCCTTGGAAGACGAGCCGGGGTCGGAAGACGAAGAAGACGTCGATTTGCCGACTGGTGGTCTGAAAAACACAGATATAGAAGACTACGAATCAGATTGGGAAACAGACGACAAAGACGAGGTAATACTTACGAAGCAGGACGCGATAGACAAGGCCAAGGCGCCTGCGCAATACCCGTTCCTGCCAGCCCATCCGCTGTTCAGGTCCCATTCTGTCAGTTGCAACCACGACAACGTCACAAGGGTCATACCTAATTTTATTGGTGGCGCCGTCCCTCGTTCGGATAAGGGTGATCTCGCCGGATACTATATGACGATGCTCACCTTGTTGAAACCATGGAGAACCCCCGCGGACTTGAAAGACGAAATCTCAACTTGGGCCCAAGCATTCAAAGAGCATACTTTCACGCCTAGGCAGAGGCAACTGATAAAAAATTTTGACGTGAGGTACGAATGCAATGATGCTCGCGATGATCACTTCGCCCAAATGAAAAAGAAATTGGCGGAGGCAAAGAAAGATGGCAAGACTCTGTGGCCCGCTGGTTTCATGCCTCTGAAGGACAAATTTTCCGAAGATCTGAATGACTTTGACTACGGTTCGGATGACGACGCCCTGGAAGACCGCGATGAAGACTCACCAAAAGGCCGCAGAACGATGCAATTACTGGCGGAGGCCAAGGACATGCGCAACATAATGCAGGCCAGTGGTTGGCTCGACCGGAGCACGGATGGTTTGCCGAGTATGGACGCGGATTTTTTGATGGTGGACGAGAAACCTAGACTGGAGTGGGTGAACATTGTCAAGCATCAGAGGCTAGAATTGACAGCCAATAAGATGGCGAATGTCCCTCCGGCTCCGAACGGCAGCAAACCAGGAGCTGGGAGATTCATCACCAGTCTACTGTCGTTCGACTATTATAATCATCGGTCAACTATAGACGCACGGAAAAATGCGGACATTGTGTCCAGTGTCCTGATGTCCTTCGACTTGAACGCAGAGCAGACAAGGGCTTTCAAAATAGTCACCGAACATGCCTCAAGTCCGCAGCCACTGCCGTTAAGAATGTATCTTGGTGGAATGGGGGGAACGGGTAAATCTCAAGTGCTAAAGGCAATTATCTCGTTCTTTGACAAGAGAGGCGAGTCCTACCGTTACATGGTCCTTGGACCAACCGGTTCCACCGCCGCCTTGCTGAACGGTTCTACATATCATTCAGTTTTCAAGATTCCACGGGAGTCTAAGAGTAAAAATCACGATGATGTTGAAGGCATTCGGAACGAAGGTAACGCACTGGCAGCGGTGAACGAACGATTGCAGGGCGTGGACTATGTGTTCCTCGATGAGATTTCCATGGTGTCCTGTAACGACTTTCAGATGCTAGCAACGCAAGCGGCAAAAGCTCGGAATATTCACGAAGATTCATTCGGTTGCTTGAACATGGTAGTGGCCGGGGACTTCGCGCAGCTGCCACCCATGACCGGACCTTCACTGTATAGCGGTAAGGTCACTCTGCAGGTGTCTGACGCGTTAGACCAAAGAAACCAGAACGCGGTTATGGGACGCATACTCTGGCATCAGTTCAACACGGTGGTCATGTTACGGCAGAACATGCGGCAGCAGCGACAAACCCAGGAGGACGACAAGTTGAGGCGGGCGTTGGAGAATATGAGATACGCCGCGTGCACAGACGACGACCTTGACTTCTTGGAGTCCAGAATAGCTGGTTTCCGACCTGGCAATCCCAAGTTGAATCGGCAGTCCATTCGAAATGTGTCCATAATCACCGCGAGAAATAGCCAGAAAGATGCTCTGAATACAATGGGGGCTGAGCGCTTCGCCAGGGACAGTAATCAGGAGTTGACACATTTTTATTCCATCGATAGAATCAGCGCCCGGTCGCCGGATAAAAACAAGTGGAAGGCTTGTTTGCAGTCTGAAGTTAAAAGGATGAGCAAGACGTTGCAACACAAATTGTGGGAGGCCATGCCATCCACGACTAACGAGTACATACCCGGAAAACTTTCCCTGTGCATCGGAATGCCCATCATGCTGAGAGCTAACGATGCGACCGAGCTCTGCATCACGAAGGGGCAGGAAGCCGTGGTATGCGGGTGGCATTCTGGATCAGGCCCGTTAGGTCAAGAGATATTGGAAACTCTGTTTGTACGGCTATGCAACCCACCAAAAAATATTCAGATCGGCAATCTGCCGGAAAATGTCGTGCCTCTTGTTAGGACGATAACACCGCTAACAGTACTTATGGAAGATGACACTGTCCTGTCCATATTGCGGGAACAAGTAGTGTGCCTCTTGAACTTCGGCATGACGGACTATACTTCACAAGGTAAGTCTAGGGCTCAAAACCCGGTTGAGCTGGCCAACTGTAAAAACCACTTATCGTACTATGTCGCGCTTTCCCGCGGTTTCACCGCAGATGGCACTGTGATCATTCAGGGTTTCGACGAGAAGAAAATTACGGGTGGGATGTCTGGCTTCCTGAGGCAAGAACTCAGAGAACTAGAAATCCTCGATGAGATCACCAGACTAAGATTCGAAGGGAAATTACCGAGATCCGTCACCGGGATATACAGGCGAAGCTTAATTCGCAGCTTTTACGCCTGGAAAAAGGATTACCGCGACCCGGAGCATTTTCACCCAGCCATGAAATGGAACGCGTCTATGGGTCCACGTGTACCAGAAGCAGTAAAGTACAGCCAATGGCGTCCTTCTGTGGGTAGAAGAGGCGAGAAGAGGAAGGTGCCAGACCAAGGGGAGAAGTCGACGGATTCCACTAAGCCAATCGATGAGGATAGACCATCGAAGCGACAAAAACTCACGACGCAAACTGATCCTGTCCCGATGCCTCACTTGGTCCCGCGAGAAAGGAGGCCAGTCGGAATGGTCTGGGACTCTCGCGACTATAGCTGCGGCTATGATGCTACGTTCACGATATTGGCCAATGTATGGGTGGACGACCCGACGCGATGGACGACAGCCTTTGGCACTACCAGCGGAACGCTTGGCGAGCTTGCTGTGCTGCTGCAGTCTGTTGCGGACGGGTTGATCACTCTGGAGAATGCAAGGAATACTGTCAGACGGGCGATGAATAGAGCGAGACCTATTGACTTTCCTTACGGACACAACTCTACCTCCATTGACAGAATCGCGCAGCGCGTCTTCCCCAGTAAGTGCTATGCCGTTGGGCGTCAAGTATGTGAATGGTGTGGATTTTTGGATCCCGTGTCGTATGGGATGCTGGAGTCGTACATGTCCGTTGGTCTGAGCACTAGGAGAGATCATGGCAAAGGGGTTGAGCTATTGGAGTGGGTAACTACTTACTTAGCGAAGGGACGGCAAATATGCCAACCGTGCCGCCTTTCCGGAAATCCAGGTAGACGATTATCAATGAAAAGCACGGTGAGAGAAGTGCCTCCACTGATGCTCTTCGACCTAACCCACGACAAAATACTGTTCAGCGACAAACTAGAGTTCGAAATCGGAGGTAAGAGGGAAATACTCAGACTGCGCGGGATCATATACGGTGGGCAGGGTCATTTCACCTGCAGATATGTGCAAAGGCAAGGCCAGATGTGGTTCCACGACGGAATCACCACAGGAAGCAGCTGCTTGAGAGAATCCATGCTCCAGGATGTCGATGATCGGTTACGACTTCATCGGTGCGGAGAGAAAGCCGCAATTGCTGTGCTTTACGCGTTAGACGTTTGATCCCCGTGCAGTTCGAGCTCCGACGATGTCCTTCAATTATGCCGAGATCAGGCCGTGTACAAATAACCAACCACGTCCCATTGTCTCCTTCCATCACCCGCATCTCTCATTGTCTCCTACGCCTACCTTTTACCTCGACTCTCAGCAATGCCTCTGTCCGAAACAGATAAATGGGAGTTGGACATGGCTCGTTCGAAGATTATCAGCTTGAAAAACGAGCTCGCTACCGCAAAACTGGACATGGCTCAGCGAGCAGAGGATTACCGATCGGATCTGGCCCGACGCGACAAAATGGAAGCCAGGACCCAGATGGACCTGCACGCTGCACTAGAAGGGCGCGCGGCTGAGGTGTCCGACAACGATACTATATCCCGAGAAAAAATTGAGCGTGAAAAGGTAACTGGGATGGTCATTCTGCCACCTTTTGGCGACTGACGAGCGTGATAACAGAGAGAACGGATGGAGCGCGCGGTCAGATGTGGCGTTTGCCTAGAAGTCTTGGTTAAACCCGATTCGTACGTGTTTGATACGTTTGGATCGGGAGCCATGCTAATTACACTAGTCTGACGAAATGCGGCCATACCTTTTGCCAGGACTGCTTGTTCAAGTGGTTCCGTGCGTGGTGCCTAACATTTGAACCTGATTGGTGAACGCAGCCCTTTAGTTACCCGTCGAACGTGTCCTACCTGTTCTGCTGTGGTCAACCTCGCCCCGAACACCAACGATGCTGTGGAGAAGGCCATCCGGGGGCTTGTGGAAATCAACCTGCTACACGGTCACCAACCATCGACGTCTCGAACCACTGGAGCTTACGATCTGATATTCAACCATTTGCCTGCGCGTAGATCGCTGATCCCGAACCATCTCAGACCCATAGAGACGGAGGAATGGACCAACGAAGATGAAGGCGGTCCTGGGAGGTACAACCGTATTTTCAACTAGTTGCCAGTGCGTGATTCGCTAATCGCGAACAACCTCAGTCCCATAGAGACGGAGGAATGGTCCGACGAGGAGGAAGGCACCCTCCGGAGCGACGGCCGATGATTGGCGCTACGATTGCACCGCTACTATTATGCTGCGTATCCGACGCTTATTTTTACATACAGTCGCAAACACGCCATTGTTCTCAATCTCCCATTGTTCTCGTATATATTTATACGCTGAGCCGACGCTGTTTTACGCCCAGCCCCTCCCCCCGACTCAGAGCTCCTGCTGTCCGGAATGGCTACTTCAGATGCCCGCGATTGGGAATTGTACATTGCTCAAGCCGAGATCCGCCTGTTGAAGACCCGACTCTTCACTGCTCGAGTGTCGATGGAGGAACAAGACAGGATCACTCAAGCCGGCATCGCGAGGTTGAGGGAAAAGCATTCGAAGGCCAAGGCGAACCTGCGACTAGCACTTGAACGTGCGTCGGAACGGGACGCTCCTGCTTCGATCGCAAAGGCAGAGGCGGACCGGGAGAAAGTGTGTGTCGAACTTACAGACCATGCACAGGCAGCTGACCAGACATTCAGAAAGAGAACTTGGAACGCGCATTAGGCTGTGGCATATGTTTGGATATTATGCACAATCCCGACACGTAAGTCTCCAGGCAACCAGAGGCGCTAAACGGTCTGACAAACATCCGTAGAATTTCAACATGCGGCCATACATTCTGCCAAGAATGTCTGTTGATTTGGTTCGGTGAGCATTGTAAGGACGACACCGAGCCAACTCGCTTCTAACTGTTTATTCAAGATAAACGGCGGACGTGTCCAACCTGCGTGGGAGTCGTCAGCTTTCCACCCAACGTCAACCGCGCTCTGGAATCTGCCATAGAATCCCTCATTGAGGCGGAGGTAATCAAACTGGACCCAGCCCGACCCGCCGTACCCAGACGGCCGGCACCGTACGACGAGATTTTCAACAGACTGCGTAGCGGTCCGTCGTTCACCGCAGTCCGTCCCATTCGAAGGGAATTGGGCGATTGGGAGAGGGTTTTGGAGGGAATGGTTGAAGATCTGACGCACATGGCGAATACAGCTCGATATTAGGACGACTTATTCCCCACGCAGGCTATACCAAATATATATTTGGCTGGATAGGGCTCCAATATCGATTAATTAGTTTATAAGGAGACGGAGAGTCGGAGACAAAGGAACAAAACTCAGTCTGCCATGCGCATGCAATGGCCCTCAAGCACAAGTGTTGAGGTGAACGAGCCGATGGACGATATGGATGACGACGCTGCGGCGATAGACGAGGATTACGAGGTCACCGGTGATGATCTCGGTATTGACGACGAGGAGCCGTATGCAGACGCCGAAACTCTGTTGGCAGTGGCTACGCAGGTAGTGTCCGATTATATTTGATTTGTATTCAAGCTCGCTATGATACATCTGTGTTCTGTGCTCCCTCTGCTGGTCCTTCCACAACTTCATCCCCTTTTCTGGCTCTAGTCACAATGGATGCACATTGCTGAGGATCAACGCCAACCACACCATGGAGCTCGGCTTGCTCGGTGAGGGTGTCATCCAAGACCTGTTGTAAAAATACTGCGTCTTCATATACACACGAGAGCCCTCTTGATTGAACTCGCGGGCGTTTTCAAAAAGGATGTACCAGAGCGCGGCGTATTCCGTGAGCGATTGTACATGCTTGGTGTGCGAGTATTTCTTGATGAATGCAATCGATATCGGATACTTAATGATCACGTAGTAGCTGGGCCAGACCTGGATGAAGTGAGGACCACAAAATCGAAACAGGAGAGACGGCTTTACTGTTTTTCGGGGCAGGGCCATAAATATCTGGCAAATCTTCACCGTCTGGCCTGGTTTGGGACCTGGGCGAGTGAAGCTCATAATTCTCTCGTGGCAGGCATCGAAAACTGGGCCAAGTTTCTTGCGACGATCAGCCGCAGCTAGAGACTCGAGTGCGGCCAAGGCGCGCTCTCTCTTTTCCGCCTCCCGGGCTTCCGCTTCCAGATCTGGGTGTCGCGCAACCACGTTTCGGATGGCCTCCACAACTTCGCCACCGTATTTCGGTGCCCAGTGCCAGTGGACGGCTTCGGCGAGGGTCTCGATCGAGGTAATATCTCGAAGGCGCGGAAGGATCGTCTCGATGATCTGGTCCGACATCAGGATTTTTCCGGTAATGATGTAGGAATTGGGGAATTCGCGGTGCGCAATTGCCTCCCTCAAGGTTTTCAAACCCGCTTCTGCCTCGGTGATGAGGTCTTCGGATGCCTTAGCGTGCCGGCGTCGACCCATCTTCAGATGGGACTCTCCAGTGAGACCAATAGTGTCGACAGGGAAGAGGTCTGGGTTACAGTTGTCGCAGCACCGAGCTCCCGCGGGTGCAGGATAAGGGACCGGAACTGTCGGACCGTTAACCGTGGCTCAGATTGAGTTAGAAGACCTACGTTTGGACGCGTTGCCAAAGAACTTGTTCCAGGGTATGCGGCGGCATTCGGTGGTCACAATGTACTCCAAAAGGAATCAGCGGTCTCTGGCTTCCATGGCTGACATGGCCTTTTTACTCTTTCTCTTCGGTGCAGGGGCTGCCTGCGCCTCATCGTCGACCTCCATCGCAGCGTCACGGTCGATTTGCTCCCCGTCTCCGAGCGGGGCTGGAGGTTCCGGAGTATCTTCGTCATCGTTGTCGTCGTTGGCCGCGTCACTCCTCAGAATTTCCAGCTCAATCTCATAGCGCATGAATGCGGAGCTAGTGATGTAAAGGATCGCTTCGCCCAGCAGTTCGGCCAAGCGCACACAACGTCCGATTTTTTGAACGAGGGAGAGGAACGACCGGGGGCAAAGCCAGATGAGAACCCGCATGATTCGCTGGAAGTCCATGCCCTGTCGGCAAATCTTAGCATCGAGTGAGAGCGAAAAGTGGAAGCTCACCATTCCCAATGCGTCCGTCGTGGCGACTGCACGGAGGGAGCCATTCTCAATTCGGTCTTGAACCAGCTGCTTTCTCTCCTCCGCAATGAACCGATGGTAGAATTTGAAGACATCCGCCGGAATGCAGGTAGGACGGTTATGACGAAGGACATCCTGCATCTTTTCGACCTCCATGCGACCACCAGCATAGATGAGACTTTGCGCAAAGTCTTGCGGGTCCTTGAAGTCCCGTGGAAAGAGAGTTATGAGGTCGGCAAAGGTATCTTGGGGGTGTTGTAAGATGCGCACGGAGAGGGCGATATTAGGCTTCTCGTTGGAGACCGAAACCCGCGCGCAATCAGCGCGCAGACGAAGCTTTGCCAAGACGTCGAGGATCACATCCCGGGGCATGGTCGCCGAACCAACAACAACGGGAAGTCCACTCGGAAGTCGGGCGAGGAGGACGTGGAGCTTGGAGAACTCCGGTCTGAAGTCGTCGTTCCCCCACTCGGTAATGCAATGCCCTTCGTCTATCACCTGGCAGATGACATTATCGGAGAAGGGCTTCTTCGAGAGAACCAGATCGTGGAATTTGGATGTAACTGCCATTTCCGGGCTTACAAGCACGACACGGTACTTGTTTTCACCGACATCCTGGTGGAAATCAATCCTGGTCCTATGTAAGCTAGCTAGAGCGCCTACCTTTAGGACTTGTTCTGTATTTTCTGTGGCAGAAGTGATTGCGATAGCAGGTATGCCCTTTGCCGTGAGACTCGAAGCTTGGGATTGCATCAGTGCGCTGAGTGGGCCAACGAGCAAAACGATCTTTTGGCAGGCAACATCGTGATTGCCAGGGGCCCAGTAGTAGAACAGTGGAAACCAGTAAGCCAGAGTTTTCCCGCCACCGGTCGGAATGTCCAGGAGGGTACTGATGCCTTTGAGGATATTTTGACCGGTCTCCGTCTGGTGAGGGCGCAGCGCAGGAACACCGAAGACCTGGCAAAGGTTTCTGGTCGCTGTGTTGAGTTTCTCCGCGTCGAGCTCAAGCAAGGGCTTGAAGGGCATGGTGGAGAGGGTGTGTCCCAAAATGGAAATACACGTCGCGTCCCCGTAATTCGCGTACTGAGGACGAAGTATGGGTCCAAATATTGGTCCAACGATTTTTGTGGACTCTTTATATGCGAACTATTACCGCGTCGAATTTTTGTGAACGCGCTGGCGTGGTAAGTGCGGTCTGTAATTCAAACAGTTGCCCAAACGGGATGTTCCCACACCAAACCGTCGATAGCGAGGCTTCCTCGCACTTCAAATTAAAAACCTCGCATGACGAGTCTTGTATTTTAGTTTGGAAGGCAACTGTCTCTTCAGATTTTGAACCTAAATCTCAGGATATTCGCTTTTGCATCAATTTCGCCGGCAAACTCCGACCGTACTCGACAACGGTTAGATGGCTCCAGCCGCTCCGCTATCGGCTTTGATCGACTGTCATCCAAGCCCCACACGCGGACTGCTGCTGGTTCGAGCCTAGGAACGTGTACGAGGACGGCGGAATCCTGAAGTTTTCCGAGCGGTTTGGTTTGCGCACCGAGCGTGGAGGGTTTCTTGCCCGTCATGCAGGGGGTAAGGCTCGAGCACCGTCATACTGGTGGCACAGTTTCCCTTCAAGAGAGTAGTCAAGAGTTTAGGGTGATAGGGAGAAGGCGGTTGATGTTTGGTGGTGGCATTGGCGGCTTGCGAGATCACGATCACTGGGCGCCTAAATTTCGGGGACTTCCGAGTCACGGATCGTTTCGTTGAATTTCGATGAGGGACGCCGTTCACTCACTCCTGCCTCAACAGAGGACAAAGAGAGGGATTCTTACTTGAAACCATCTTTCGGTCTTCATTTTAGTAACGCAGCTAAATACAGTCGATGAAAATTTTGAATTGAACGATTCAAGTATGTATCTCCGGCATTCAGTGACACCCCCACAGAGCATTTGAGACGATAGAGGAGGATTAGAAGGCGACAGAATTGCATCGTAGGGTTTAATTGCCTCGGAAGCGCCGTTTAGTTGACTTCGGGATCTCGGTCATCCGATTTTGGTTGAATTCTATTGATCTTCCTTTTGCGAGGAAGGTGGCTTGCTTCCTCAGTAACAACTCAAATGAATGCTCATGTGGAAGGCGATATCAAACACTGTCTTTTGGCTTTCTTTTTGAATTACTTAACACTCATGGGCGACAACTCAAGTCACACTGAATTCATTTCATATCAAGTACGTTGGGACTGGAATGAGTTTACTCTAAAGTCTCATACACATAGCAAGTTGCAATGAATAGGATGAGGGTAAGCTGGATGGTCATCAAGATCTTATGGGTCGCTGTAATGGGAATATCTTCGTCGTTAGAAAGTAGCATGGAGTGCGAGCTTTCGTCTTCCGAAGATTGGGACGCTGGAGTAGGGTGAGCGCACCGTTGCAACTTGGGGAGTTAACTTACTTCCCGTGCCGCCGCCAGCTGGACTCGCGACCTGTGCTTCAGCTTCAGCATCGCCAGGACCACGATACTCCTCTGGTATTGAATCACCTGAGGATATATTTTCAAGAGCCGAGTCCGAGCAGTGGACACAAGACTTACAATGGTCAGACCCCTCCCAATCTTCTTCTCCGTCGGAACCCTCTGCTTCCGTTCCCACTGATGCCTCCGAATCGGTCTCACCATCATACCAATCGGGGTTTTCCTCGTCGCGATCCTCGCCTCCAGTGTATTCCCCAACTTGGAAATATAGTTCAAACAAAACAAAATCCATGGTCGAAGACATTCACTTACCGTGCGCAAACAGAGGATCTACCTCCTCCGATAATTGATAGAGCGGGTACCCAAGGTGTCGAGCAACATCTTGGCTCTCGGGATTGAAGCCTTTCGCTTGGTGGAATTGGCGGAGTCCGTCGTAGACACTAGCATCCCAGGACATTCCCCAGACCTTGGTGGTCAGTTCGAGAGGCGGGAACCCGAGCCTTGTTGCCTCCTCTGTACTCAGGCGCTCAACACCTGAGGGATCGAGCGACCAGTAGGCAGGATGGTCCGGCCATTTGAAAGAGGGACCGACTCGGAAATGTTCCTCGGGACAGAGAAAGAGGTAACCATCATCTGGACAGGCTCCCGTGGGGTTGGGAACTATGACTTTGAAATAGATGTTGTCCACGAGAACTAGCGGGGGTTACCACTGACAGACAGGTAAAAGAGAGCGAAACATACCATAATTCTCCAAATCAAATTCAATGTGCAGACTGCTGAAAATGTGGTTTGCCTGAGTCAACCAACTGGCATGATGTGACACCTCAGCGTCGTAGGATAACAGGTAGAGGGTGATATCCCTATTGAATGATTTACGGGCATTGAGGCTGTGGGGTCGAACAGTGTCAATATAGGCAGATTCGGATCTGGTCAACAAAAATTTGAATACCGAATCCAACTATTACCCCCCGGTCGAGCGCTTTTCGAAGTGTACGGCGGTGAGAGGTTGCGTGAATCGCTCCAAGACAGAAGTGAAGGCGGGTTACTGGGGCCCAACCACCAACTACCATGGGGATGAAGCTTCGGCAAAGCCACAACCTCGATGACATCCTGACCGTGAGCACGATCAAGCGTAGGCCAGTAAATGACCGCTCCCGGTGTAACGGATGTAGCGGTAGAGATGACCTTGCAACGAGCTTGGCTGAGATCGAAATAACATATTGTGTGATAATCCCGCAGTGAGAGGGACTGGATAGCAATAGCTTCACAGTTACTTGGATCAAAGTGTGTGGGTCGGGGCCGAAATTTCGCTGTTATGTGCTCATTTAGATCGACTCGGACTTGGGTGTCCCATGGGAATGTGAGATCAACGGAAAGGCGGCCAGTCGAGGAGCGTATCCAGAGTGTGCACTGCCAGGAGGTCTGGAATCGTTTAGCGCGCATGATTCACACGCAAGCCTGAGACTTACCACACCCCGTTGTTGAAGTTGTGGGCAAAAATAATCGTTTTGTGTCTGCTGCAAGTGAGAGTTAACAATGCTCGAGATCACATGTCAATTTGTGTACATTCCACTCGTTTATCTCGTCGAATGTTAACATTGGGAGACAACGGAGGATGGATACACGTACAAAGAGAGCATACAGATATACGGTCCCAACAGGTGACTCGGAGAACCTGTTCAAGTATTGTTTGATGGGAACCAGATCTGAGGGCTCCACATTTCAGTAGAGCAGTGAAAGAAGGTCAAGGGTGATTGCCCACCCCCGTGAAAGACTGTAGCATGGATATTCCCATAACTCGCTCCGGCACAGATCTGGATGATATTTGGGTGGCTAGCCAGGGTCAAGTTAGCTCCGATATCAGAAAGCTTTGGAGGATTGCTTCAATTCACCGAATCGACATATATCTTGCAACATCTTGGCGCCAGTTCTGGGAAATAGGGTCAGAGTGCTCAGAGTAAAAAAAAATCACACACCTCCTCTGCCGCCTTGTCCTCTGCTTGATCGCCATTGCCCTGATACACGGCCACGGTAACATCTGCACCCTTCACTTTCGCAGAATAGACGCGGCGAGCGCATCTGCGTTCAAGTCCGTGATCGATGACACCCGATTCCTCGTTCACCACCATCAATGTGCGTTGGAGGTCGATGTCCTCCCACCGAATCATCCGGACGCCTTCGAAAGTCACCCTGAGTCTGCTGGGTCAAATGCATGGAGACAGCAAATACCAGGTGGGACGGTTGGTCTTGTCTCATAATTGTTCACAGTGAAAGTTCCGCCCGCAACAGTGAAGTGGTGAGACCCTGCAAAGATACCGCCGCCATGTCTAGGCACAGTAAGTCAAGAGCCAGTAGCGGGAGCTAGGAGCATACGAGGTGAATGTGTGTTCGTCCGAACCTGTTGCGGGCATGTACTGGTCGTCGGAGTCGATTGACATGGGCGGAGATGGTGGGAGAGAGCAAGAGAGGTTGGGCGGCCAACAGCTTGGCGCGCCTATAAGAAGGAGCTAAAATGAGAGAGATCAGCTGTTGAGAACTTCTAGAAACAAGGAAGTAGAAACAAGGAAGCTGAACATCGCACCAAGGCGATGCGGTACTATGGCACATATACTGTACAAAAATTATGTTGGCTTACAACACCAACTGGAAACAGGGATTTTGGGTTGCAACTGGTGTCAAGTCCCGAAAACAGTCACAACTTTGTACCAGGTCTGCACCTTCACAAAAGGCTTGCTTTATCAGGTTGCTTCTCTGAAGGACACATTTTTGAACTTCGCGGTAGAAAAACCGAACAAATTCTGATGGCGGTGATCCTATCGGCGGAACAAAGTGCGTGCCGACTCACTGCCGACTTCCTGAAATGGAACACCGATGACTCTGTGGATTCAGGTGGTCGGGATAGTTATTTCTACATGGAAACGGTTAATACAATGGTTATGAACCACTCTGAGGATATCGAGACTCAAACCCCGCCCATTCGTGAACCCATTCAGACCTCGCCAAAATTTGTGGGCTCCAGGGAGGAATTTGTGTTTTCATGGTTGGGAAACGGTACCGTTTGAGGCCACTAGTGGAGGGATAGCATTCTGAGGCATATGAGCACCAGCCGGAGCCGCACATGTAGCGTAAACGGGCAGAAAACACTCCTGAAGGAAATGGCTGATTGCCGACGCGTTGGCCGCTGTGATGTACCCGAGCCAAACAGGCACAACCACATGGGGAGGTGTCCCCCGCCTCGAAGATGCAACCCATGGTCGAAGATGTCATCCACAAGAATCAAGCTGCAATCCACGCAAGATTGAGATGTAAGTTGCAGTCAAAAACCCTGCAAAAAAGTGGTAATTTTTGGACAATATATCGCCCATACGGTACAAAGTCAGGATCCAGCATTTGAATCTCGGTTCGGTCTAGCCTGTTGCGGGGAGGTACTGGTCGTCGGAGTCCATTGTAATGGGTGGATATGGTGGGAGAGAGCAAGAGAGGTTGGGCGCCCAACAGCTGTGGCGCGCCTATAAGAAGGAGCTAAAATAAGGGAGATCAGTTGTTGAGGACTTCTCTGAACACCGCACAAAGGCGATGCGATACAGCAAAAACATATCGTAGTAGTTATTAAATTCCGCTGGTGGATCCAGAGGGTGCCCTCCGATGACATCTGCAATTTTTCAGTGTGAGACGTCAAATCGCTGTCCGCACCACGAAAAAATGGAAGGTAGAGTTGAGGTAGAGCGAGAATATTCATTGCGCCGCTGCGAAGGTGGCTCCAGTCGCCCTGGGGGGAGGCACATGTCAGCCCGAGCAGGTATGAACTCAACTATAGGCAGTGAACGAACGGTCATGCTGGTAGGAAGCAAGCAGCGAAATTCGGATCACCGTCCCATCCTCGGCTCAGCCGGCTTGATCAAGCAAACGAAGTCGAACTAAAGGATGAATTTGTTTTGCCCTCGACGTTTCAAAAGGAACCCGGCACCCAGAACGCTATGCCTTACATTTTTCCAAAACACGCACAAAAACAACAAGGTCCCTACTGCCCCCCCTCATAAAAATCAAGCGGAAACCCCAACAAATCACACTGCTCCCCCTCCAACCACCCGCTATTCCGACTAGGCCACGACAAAATCCTCACAGGCCTTGCACCCCCCGCGTCCTCCCACAGCCCCCACTCGCGCGGGGTCCCAGCGTACCCCCGCGCAGCGAGGAACGCCGCGCTGGGATTCGGGTTGTAGGCCCTTGCGAACGCGGTCCAGGCGTCGACCGTGAAGCGCGAGAACGGGAGGTCGAAGGCGTCGCGGAAGGGCAGCGACGATTGCCCGAGGTTGCCAAAGTTGTAGTTGAGTTCGCCTGAGTGGCATCTGTCGCGATACAAAGTCGATGTATGAATAAATAAATGAATGAATAGATGTGAAGGATAAGGTAGGTATGCAGACGCACTGGAAGTAAGGCAACGACGGGTCGCCGAAGGGATGCGTCGGTGTTACAGGCGGGTCGCAGATCCCCGGGATGGGCTCGAAGCCCATGTAGCTCCGCTCAAACTGATACGTCCACATCGACTTGAACACGTTGTGCCGCACGGCGGAATGCGCGGTCGCTTGGTCCAGGCAGCTGTGATAAAATAAAATCAAGGGTTGAACACACACAGAGGAGGAGGAGGATTGGCACATACAGAAACTCCCCGTCGTTTGCCACACGAGCGGTGACGTTGAACGTATCCAGCGTCGCATTCCCACTCGACGAGTGCGGGAAACAGTCCTGAGTTTAGAATCGTCGTTGTCAGACTTTCGGGGATCCTACACCACCACTCTTTCTTGAGTACAAAGTAAACAAGAACGAGTTGAGTAAATAGACAACGTACCCAATGCCCTGAATCGAAACGCTCTGTGTTGTGGCGCTTTGCGGGAAGCTCCCAGCAAAGTCCGCGCCGTCGCCCGCCATCCAGCCGAATATGACATGCGCGTGGGCCGCTGCGGGACCCTTCCCATCCACAGAAAGCCTATCGCGCTGGATGAACGTCCCGTCCACAACCGGATATCTATAATTACCTATTTAGCTAGTTGAACCGCACGATCTAAACAAAACGCGCGCACCGCGGCGCACCGGCGGCGTTTTGCAGCGTCTGCCACGGCAGAGCGCGCAGGCAGGGAAGGAGTGTATTCGAGGTGGTGCTGTTCCCGCACCCGACCTCGGCGACGAAGGGGCGCGCGGCGAGGGCGACCTCTTGCGGGATGGTGAGGTACTCCGAGTAGGTGCTCGCGTATGCGAAGCCCGCGAGGTTGCTCTGTGCGATTGCGCCTGCGAACAGGCCGAAGGCGGGTGGGGATCCGAGGAGGACGCGAACCTAAGTAAGTGTGTTTCAACATTAGTGATGGCAAGTTCGAAATGAATTTGAAGGAGTGAAGAAGAGGGGCGCACTGAACCCGCGCCTGCAGACTGCCCGAATATCGTCACCCGCGATGGATCGCCCCCGAACGCCGCAATGTGCTCCTGTACCCATTTGAGCGCTGTTATCTGCGAACTAAGGTTGAGAATCCTCGGAGCGTATTGAAGCAGAAAATGCACCTGGTCACCGAGCCCATAATTCCCATTCGTTACTCCATCATCAAGGGCGAGGAACCCAAGTGCACCGAGGCTACGACGGCGAGTGAGCTCACAGCCCAATCAAAAGCTCAGTCCTCACCGATAGTTAATGGAAACCACGACCACATCTCCCCTACTAACCAAATTCCCGCCATCGAAAATCGCATCCGAGCTCTCCCCGCTCGTAAACGCTCCCCTGTCGGAAGTTAACGTCAACTTCAAAAGCCTCAATAAGCAGTTGGTCCCGCACCCATGAATCCAAAACATCACCGGTTTCAACTTCGTAGACGGCGTCACCTTCGCAGGGAGGAACGGCGTGAACACATTCAGGAAGAGGCAATCCTCGCTCCCACTCCCGCCCACTTGCGCGCAAGCCGACCCAAACCGCAGCGCCGAGATCGTCGTCGGGCCACTATACACGGAAGAGTGCGTCCAGCGCGCGGGAGGCGTGTCGGCGTACGGGATCCCCAGGAAGCGGAAGGAGAGGTGGTCGCGCGTACCCGTCACGGCCAACCTCCCCGAGTTCACCTTGACCTGCCAGGTCGGGCTGAGGTCGGTTTGGTTGGAGGGTGCGTGCGGGGCGGAGTTGGCGCAGAGGACGGGGAGTTTGGAGGTGCATGCGGCTGTAGAGAGGCCGCCGCCGGCAGCGCTGACTGCTGCGCAGGTTTCAGGGTGTGCTGGACTCGGCGGGCCGCCGATCCAGTACTTTTGGGAGTGCGCGGCACTGCCGGTCTCGAGCGCCACATAGGCGAGGGTGTGTCGGATGTCGGAATGGAAGAACGTGCCGTTTGTGGGCGCTAAACCTTCGTTGAGCTTTGCGCAAGCGGCGAGTGCGTCCGAGTGGGTCTGCGCGCCGAGGAGGATGGAGCTGTCGTGTTCTGCGGTCGTCGGCCCTGTGCGGTGGTGCTGCTTCAATTTTTTGTGCATGCAGACGGAATTGCGAGTTTGGCGCTTACAATCAAGGTCGTTCTGGAATAGCAGCCATAGATCCGAACCGAGTGTTGTCGGAGCGGGGATTGCTCCCCGAGCTAAGGAGGCGACGGAGACACACAGGGCAAAGGATTTCCTCGACAGCATGATGGCGGATGGGAGGAGAAGCGGGTCCCCGAGGTTTATGAGACTCGGAGAATTTCCGGTGTATTGGTCTGCTGACTGAAAGACACCGAGGGTTCGAATGCAAAACGGCGGCGGCGTGATGGCGGCCAGACCAGAGTTCGGGGAGAGAAGCTTTTGCGCGTTCACAAGCTCTGTCGCCCCGTGGGCCTCCGTGACTAAATCTGGATATCTAGTGGCTGAGTGTGTTCAGAGCTATAGTGCGGTTGCTCGTTTGAAAGCCAACAGGCTGAACCAAACGCCGTTGGATGAATCCATGTAGTCCCAACTCGTTTTCGCATTCTTGGTTGTTGTGGTCGAGTTCAAGTCAAGTTTTGATTTCCCACGCACAGCCTTGACATTCGGCTTGACCGCCGAGCGACCAAACTCCGCTCAGCGCCTTACCAATATGTGCATGGGCTGGGTGGAAGCCGAGCCAACCATCTCCGAAACTCGCACGTCTCAACTGTATCCTTAAACGCAGAGCCGCAATTTCGTTGCTTTATGGAGGCGATCGGTTATACAAGTTAAAAAGGTTGAAATTTGACCACCGTAATACGAGTCAATTTGGGAGAAGATAATTAATCCATGAGAGCAAGCTACTCCTCGGTACTCACCACAGAGAATAGTGTCATACGGGGAATGTCTGGTTGGTTCAGAGTCGCCCTCGTCCTCGTTGGTTGAAATTTGAAGTCGAATTGACCGTTCAGCACGTTCTAACATCCGAAGCCGGCAAAAATGCGATGAAGCTCACTGGACGGTGAAACGACCCGCATATTTCTGTTAGAATGAAAAAACGCAGCCAATCTGTACAATCGAGCCATGGAGGGAATCAATTTACGGTGAAGTTGTAATTTAGACGCCCGTGGCTGTACTGTGACGATCATTGTGACCACGGGCGCTTGACTTGCGACACACCACCACATTCATCGTTGCGTATTCGTTGCACACCAGCCTCTTTGCGGATAAAACCGCGCCCATGGCCGTTGTACGGATGGCTTGAGAGCTTGGCTCTATGCTGAGGTGTCGCTCCTCGTGGTGAATCCAAGGTCACCGTGATTCGTGAATCCCGTCGAAGCAACTGCTTGATGTCCCTCACGAGGCTTCCTGTCGAATACCCCACAGCCACTGCAGAGGAGACCGCGTTGCTCGTAGGAGGCAGCGACCAACCAAGTGAGCAATGGCAATGAATGATTTCCTGTCAATGCTGAGTCGGAACACTGACAATAATTATCCAGTCCATCGCTTGCACCTTTTCAAAACCGTCTCAACTTCATAGACTGTCAACCCCGCCATTAAACGACCAACTACCGCTGCTCATGTGCCTCGCTGGACTCTGGCCTTACAATCTAACCCGAAAACAAGAATTTTTACCGCTATTTCGGACCGATATCGTTCAGAAAATCGGATTCGGGCAGCTCGGGCACTACGGAGCTCTCTGGGTACGCCTGGACTGCGCCTGGATCCTTAATCGAAGGCGGGCCGTGAGGGTCTCCACGATCAACCTGAAATCTACCTCCGTTTTACTTCCGCGGTGAGACCGAGACAGGAGCGATCCCCCAGCACCCATATTTAAGGAGGCGGCAAGCGGGTGAGATTCCTTCCTTCTCCCTTCTCCCTCTTTCTTACTATCCATTCATCCTCTTACGAACGAACCCACGATGATGATGAACGGAGCCATGAACCACACTTTCCCGAACGTTAGCTTCAAATTCTTGAGCGCGTGTATACATTTCTTCGGTACGTCGCCCCGTCCATGTCTCGCCCGCTCGCCCACGCCTCCACAACCGCTGACATGAACGCTCTGCAGGCGTTACCATTATCACACACTTCTTCTCCCGGCGGCTCGCATCGGAGAACCTACTCTCGCGCGCAGGCTGGCGGAACATAACCTGGGCCCGCCTCTGCATCCTCCTCATCTTCCTCGATTCCTACCTCTTCATCTTATCTGGTACGCCCAACCCTGTGTTGTTCTACTTTGCCCACTGACCCCGCTCGCCCGCAGCCGGCCTCGTCCTCTTCGGCGTGGGCCTGCAACACGACAGCGGCATCGCATGCTCGGCGGGGATCTACCTCTGCGTCGTATTCTACGCCTCCTCCAAGATCCTCATATACTCCTACCTCAGTACGCTCCCCTTCCTCCTCTCTCCATCTTTCTACAATTCTTTTAACGAATACTTACTTCCGTCCTCAGCCGAAAAAGTCCACATCGTCTGGGGAGGCGGCGAGCCGCGGCTCACCTCGCCCGTGTACCTCATCTGCATGGGCACCGTCCTCCTCTACGTCGGCGTCATCATCGTCATGCTCATCGGTACGCATCCTTTAAACTGTGCCCCACTCGTCTTCTGATCTCATTGCTCTCACAGAGCGAATCGCGTACTTCCGCCCGGGGGACGGTCTCTGTGCGTACACTTTCCCCTCCACCCATGACTGTTGTTTGCGATTTGCGATTGACTCACGTGGACCCAGGCGTCATCGGCCTCAAACCCGTCGCGTCCCTGTCGCTGCTGTGTTTTGACCTGTACGTCGTCGCGTCCCGTCGCGGCCATCTGTTCTCGAACGTGATATTGGATGCTAATTCGCGAGCAGGTACATCAACGTCCTCCTCACATCCCTGTTCCTCTGGCCGCTCGTGCGCACCAAGGTCCCGAACGCGAGGCTGAAGCGTGTCACTACGAGGACACTCGTGTACGTAGCACGGTCTCTCTAAGTATTTCACGAGCGAGCCAGAGGCTGACCCATGCATGCATTTTAGCGGCTCGATCGCGGCGCTCACCACGTCGACGGTAAGTCTCGCCTCCACCCGATGTGTGCATGTAAGATGCTGATTCGGATTCGGCGCCGCGCAGGTGAACATCGCGATCCTAACCGCCCTCAACGGGCGCGAGTTCGGCTGGGTCTGTCTCGGGAGCTGTGGCAGCGACGTATGTCTCTTTCTTTCCCTTCTTCCGAAAATCAGCTCACCTCCGACGATTTCAGGTCGTCTTCAACGCGGCGGCGCTGTTCTGGGTTACGAGCAGGAGCGGGCCGCGGCTTAGCAGCACCACCGGCGCTACTGCTGCTCCAACGACGGCGGGGCAGCCTTCTTCGGTGGTTGAGGCTGGGCAGGCGTCGCAAGGGCTGCGGCCGTTTCATTTGCGGCCTAAGCCGACGACGACGACGATGAGGGCGGCGGGGAGTGTTCCGGTTCGTCCTTGTCTCTCCCTTTAGTTGAACGGAACGGACGGGTTGTTGATCTTGTTTCTCGGTTAGCAGACTCAGATTCAGTCTATACATGCGACGACGACGAGCCCCGCGGAGCTTCAGGTGGACACCGAGCGAGATTCGGACGAGACGAAGCGGATTTCTGAGGGTGTTTATGAGAAGGGACTAAATGTTTGAGACGCGCTCGAGTCCTGTTCGAACGGCAGTAGTAAAGTGGACTTTGAAAAAAAATGTATAATAAACAGTCTGTGTCCTATGGAAACGTGTGCAACGGGGAAGAGGTTCACATTGAGTTACCTCTCAACTTTATTGACTTCACCTTGACTTCAAGTCTTCAACGCGGGTTCAACTTTCGGCCCGAAAGCACCGCCACTGATGCGATTTATCGCTCTTGCCATCATGCATCATGCATCCTTGATGCCTCCCATCGTCCCGACTCCCAACTTCCTGGCCGATCCAGGTGACCAAGTCATCTATCTCTGGCTTCTGCCTGAATTCCATTCGACTTGCGCGAAGTAATTCAGGCAGATCAAGAGACGTGCAGGGTCTTGGACGGTGTGCCACTTCAAGTTGTCGCTTTCTAAGTTTTTTGGAGGAGGAGGAATATCACAGTGATCCTTCTTCGATTACGCCTATCAAAACGACAATGGAATACCCATCTCGTGGATCGTCACAATGGACGACCTTGCATCTCTGCTCTTCTTTGGCCCCATTGGATGGATGGATGTTGTGCTTTTTTCGGTGGTACTTGAAGCAGCAAAATATCAACCCTGCAAGCAGTTTCAACCAGTTCCAAACCCAAGTTACTTTTCGGCCACCGCACCGCTTTCCGCTACCACTGCGCACAGATGATTGCGCTTCCCGCGACGACGTCGACAGATTGAATGGGCCGCGGCGATGTGCGGCCCTATTAAGTGCCAGTGCCAATAGACGGTTACTGGTATCCAAGGACCCACGCACGCTCCGCAAGGGCACGCGCGCACCGCTGGTTGGCCACCGTTCAATTCTATTCAGTTTCGGTCTCCGACTCGCCGCCAAACGAATGACGCCGCCGGACCGCCGTGCAGGTGAAACTCGACCCAAGAGGCGGGGATTTACGACCGGGTTGAGTTTGAGTTGCATTTAGGCAGGGTGAGTTGAATTACTGCATTTATGTTCTGACGACCGGTCGTTTTAAAGCTTCAAGTCATTGAAAGCGACTCGCATCTCCGACTGAACGCGGTGGTGATAAGCTGCTATCCGCCAAGGTGTAACCATGATCATGTCGCGGAACCAAGTGCGAATGGGGATCGCACATAAAAAAGTTTGCAGGTTCGCTTATTTGCCTCCGTCCGCAAACAAAGTGCTGGTTGACTAGGAATTCTTGTTGAAGCACCGTTGAACACTCACCACGCATTTCAAATGTTCTCTGTCATTGAGGGCTCCACCAGCTGAGCTCAGCAGATCCCAGCGCGGTATGTAAATAGTCCTGCTCCAAAGAAGATCCTCATATGTACGACCTCAATCAGGATCATGATTACCTGTCATCATCTCGCGCGGGATATACACTCAACCCCTCCGGGAATGGTGCGGTGACCCAGCCACGCCCACTGCCAGGGCACCACCTCCATGCCTCCTACCCCCTCCTCCTCAGGCACCTCCCTCGCCCGCTCGTCCTCCAATGGCTCCTCCCGCCGCCTCCGCCCCCGCCCGCGCTCCCCGCCGTCCCTGTACGTAGCATACGACTCCCCCATCGCCAAGCCCCCCAAACCGCTCCTCAAGCTCGACAAAAAGCCAAAGTCGTCGTCGTCGTCCTCAAAGGCAAAGGCAAAGGGAAAAGCGCCGCCCCTCCCCGCCGACCCGCCCAACCCCTTCCCCGCGCGGCACACCTACACTTTGCCCTCACCCTCGCCCTCGCCGTCCGCCTCCGCAGACGCGCATCTGCGGCGCCGCCCGTCCGTCGCCTCGTCGTTCTTCAGCCTGCGGCGCAAGACCGTCAGCCACCCCGTCGCGCCGCCACCGCTGAGCAGCAGCAGCAGCAGCAGCAGCCCCGTCCCCCCCGCTGCGGGGCCCTCGCGCCTCCTCACGCGCTACCCATCCCAGCCCGCGCCCGCACCGCCGCTGCACGAAGCGAACGTGCACCCCATCGACGACATCGAGCCCGTCCTCCGCATTACGTCGAGCAAGGCCGCGCGCCTGCTCGGCGGCGGGTTCGGCGGCTCCGCGTCTGAGGACGGGCATGCGCACCGCGGTGCGCGCGGGCGCGGGAGCCCTGTTGTGCGTTCGGATTTCTCGGGCATGTTCAGGATACCGGCGTCCCGCCGCGCCGGGCTCGAAGAAGACGATGATGACGACGGGGAGATGGACGACGGGGGGGACGTAGGCGGAAGATTAGACGCGGGGTGGCACACGGACGACGTGCACGGGCAGCGCGCGTCGACGTTCCTCGAGCCCATGGCGTTCGCCGCGCCGCGGCCGCCGTCCGTCGCGGAGCCTGGGCTTGAGGAGCACTCCGATGGCGATGACGATGATTCTGGGGACGGGGAGTGGGAGGGGGAGCGCAGCGGTATCACGCCGACGCCGCCGCACCGCGAGCGCCTGCGCCCTGAAGCGATGTACGTGCCCCCCGACACGGCGGTCTTCGTGCGCCCCGACCCCGACTCGGCCTCGACCTATGCGCGCCCCGACTCGACTTACATCCGCCCCGATTCCAGCTACATGCGCCCCGAATCGTCCTACCTCGTCGCGGACCTGCACAGCGCGTACACGGGCGCCTCCCTGCACTCCCCCTCCTCCCCCACCAACTACTCCCCCACCTCCCCCACCAACCACGATAACGACTTCGAAAACGGCAACAACGGCAACGACTTCGAATTGCGCCCGGACACGCCCTTCCTCGACACGCTCGTCGCCGTCAACTCGCGCGGAGTGCTCCTCGCGCGCGCCACCGCCCACACCCACGCCCACGCGCACACCCACGGACACGGACACGGACACACACGCTCGCAGTCCGTCGTGCGCGCGGAGCCCGGCGAGGGCTGGATGGGCGAGTGGAACCAGGGGGATATGCAGGATGTGATACATAAGCTGCGGGTGCTCAAGGCTTGATTGGGTCCTGCCTTCAACTCACTTCAAGCTTGACGTCGGTGTCGATGGCGGTGTCGGTGTCGTGCGCTTTATTTTATTATTTATCTTTTATCCTTTATGCATGCACCTTTATGACGGTATGACGGCTTTCTTACTTACGGGTGGATCGATGGGTGTACAGTAATTCTAATATATACGGAGCGCGCACTGGGTACTTGATTATTTATTACCATAGATGGGATTTGGGGATGAATGAACGAATGAATGAAGGGACGACTTGGTTTTTGTACACTAACACTATTATTCTGGACGTTGGGCGCTTCAGAGAATCGTGTGGGCTGCTACTTACAAGCCAAGCCGAGCCAGACAAGCAACGAGTCTGGCTGCTTTATTCAACTTCGGTGTCGGAGACTCGGGTGAGAAGGGCACGGCGGCGGTTGCAAAGTTTCTGTCGCACCGCCGGAGCTGAAGTTGAACCAGTATGTACTTAAGAAGCCGAGTGGCATTTACTGTAAAACTCCGTCATGCCAGATTCTTGATTCTTCCTTCTCCGACGCCAACCGGCCGTGTCGGTAGGAGAGGCATTTGCAGGGAGGTTGAGATTCGTCGGTTGATCTTAACACAACTTGTCGTACACCCAGCACGCTACGATGAATAACATCAGCAAGAGCTGTATCTTCATCAAGATGTTGAGGGTCTCTGGAGCCTCCTCGTCGTCTGCCGGAGATTGGACGTGGGACGCTGAAAATGAGTCGTGTGTGCGCTGCTGAAAGAGTGGTCGGCGAAACACTTACAACGATTCTGCCCCCCAACACCTGATGTTGACTCTTCTTCCTCGTCAGACGCCACACAACCTCGCTCACCTCCCCATGCGGAATCGTTCTCGTCTTCGTCCCCATCTTCGTCTCCCCGATCCTCGTCTTCCTGATGATATTTCGTAACTGTAATATTGATTAGACAACACCAAAATCCCTGGTTGAATAGACGTTGACTCACCGTGGGCAAACAGAGGATCTACGTTTCCTGGTAATTGGTAGAGCGGGAGCCCGAGATGTCGAGCAACGTCCTGACTGTCTGGATCAAATCCCTTCGCTCGGTGGAATTGTCGTAGCCCGGTGTAGACGCTGGTGGGCCAGTACTGTCCTACGACCTTGGTAGACAATTCGAGGGGCGGAAACCCGAGTCGCGTCGCCTCCTCCGTACTCAGACGGTCAACACCCGAGGCGTCGAGCGACCAATACGCAGGGGTATCCGGCCATTTGAATGTTGTCGAAGTAACTCGAAAGTGTCGGTTAGGGCAGAGAAAGAGATAACCAGGTGGACAGTCCACGGTCGGTTTGCCGACTATGACGCTGAACCAGACTGAAGCTACAGCAGCTATTGGAGAAGTAAGCACACAGACAGTACCCGAAAGGGTTAGGCGTACCATAGGTCTCCAACTCGGATTTGATGTGCAGGCTGCTGAAAACGTAGTTTGCTTGGCTCAACCAACCCTCACGGCCGCCCCATGCGTCCACGATCAGGGTGATATTCGCGTTGGATAAGTGGTCGCAGTTGAACCTATGGGGTTGAACTGGGTGACGCCAATCAGGTTAAGCAAAGGCTCATACATACCGGGTCCAACCAGTTTTCATCACTTCTCCGTCCGCATCCTGTTTGCCACCGGAGAGCGACCAATCCTCATAGTAAGGACGAAGCTTGGGCAGAGATGCAATCTCCACTCCGCGAGCACAACCAAGCATTGTAGGCCAGGCAACAATTACTTCTAGACGAACTACTGCAGCGGTGGAGATGCACTTTGAGCGAAATTGGGTGAGGTGGCAGACACATATCTCGTGATAAATATCCAGCGAGAGAGACTGGATAGCGAGAGCTTCCGAGTCGTAGTTACTTGGATCGGAGGGAGCCATGATGTCGGGCCAACCGGGATGTAGATCGACTGTGTCGTTCGGATGTGGGCACGCGAAATCAGCGGAGAGTCGGCCGCTCGAGGACCGTATCCAAAGTGTGCAATTCCAAGCATGCTAGAACCGTTTAGCAAGGAGCATTTGGGGTAAGCTTAAGACTCACAATGTCACATTGAAATACTGAAAGGAAGTGATCCTTCACGTGCTGTGAAGGGAGTTGGGAAGACTGCGGAAATTATGAGCCAGCTTGGATACCTTCCACTCATGTATCTTTATCGGAGTCAATGTTGCGAGCCAAGTGAATAGGGACGCACATACATATAGAGCATATAGATATACCGTCACTATCGGTGAACGGCCAGCCACGTATCGTCTCAATGGAACCAGATCTGAGTATTCCATGCTGTCAGTGAAAGTCCGGGAAAGAATGCGACGCACCCCCGTGGAACACCGTGGCATGAAGGGTTCCATAACTCGCTCCTGCGCAAACCTGAACAATATTTGGGTGACTAAACAGAGGTCAGCTGCAATGGCGGTAAGCTTGTTGAGCTAACCGAATCGACATATATCTTGCCACATCTCGGAGCCATTCCTGGTGTGCCGAGTTAGATAGCTCAGGAATGAACAAGGCTTTCGCTCACCTCCTGTGCCCCATCTCCCTGATAAACGGCCACCGTGACATCCGAACTCCGACCATCCACTTTCGCAGAATAAACCCGGCGAACACAGTTGTGTTCATGTCGACGGTCAATTGCACCTGAATGCCTGCTCATGGACAGGTCTCGTTGAAGGTCGATATCGCCCCATGGGATCATGCGGAAATCTTCGAATGAATAAGGGTACACTTTGCGAGGTTGATGGGAGATACCAGGGGGGACAGCCGGTGTTGCCGGATGATTATTCACAGTGAATGTCCCGCCCGCAACGGTGAAGTGCTGTGCGTGTGGAAAAATACTCCCGCTTTTTTTTTTCGGTTCTATGCACCGCAAGTCAGGATTGACTGCTCACTGCTGGGAGGTAACGACGGGCTCACGAGGTGAATGAGGGTTCGTCGGGTTCGTCCATGCCTGCGGGAGGGCCGTACTCGTTCTTGGTGTCCATGAGGGAATGTGGTGGGAGCTGAAGGACAGCTGTTGCGCGCTTGAAGAGGGGCTAAAAGAAGGTGATCATCTGTAAATCACAGCGAAGGCGGTGCGACTCGGACACAGTAGTGACAGCACGGTTGAGGCACACCAAGGTTAGAAAATTTGATCGGGGTAACAGCAAGCTCACGACTCGGAGGCGCTAAGTGCGGGTTCATTCAGTCCTTCGGTAGGGATGTACTCGTTGTCGCCGTCCATGAGGGAAGGTGGTGCCAGTGGGAGAGGGAGAGATGCTAGTCGCCACCAACTGTTGGACACCGCATGAACGCGACAGCACTCCCAGGGCACCTCGGTGTCTAGCCAGAAGATTTGACGCCGATTGCTCAAGTTATCCGGTCCAAGCGAGGTTCAAGCCATTCACCGGGTCCGTTCGTCCTGTGCTGGCATTCACCGTTCGTCACAGGACTTGGATACCAGGGGATAATCAGACCAAGAGGTGAGTCCATCCATCGCTAAACAGTGGAGACTAGGTCAGAGGTCAAGAACTCGAAACCTTGGTAGGATATTCGCGAAATGGTCGTGGTTTGGAGCAAGAGGTATCGGCCGCGAATCGGCCGACTTTCCGATCAGCACTGCCACGGCCAGTCGTGTCAACACGCATTCCTGGACAGTTTTGTCTGGTCGCATTATTTGCGCCACAAACATACCGCCACGTCTCCGAGTGGGTTGCAATAGCTTCACTGAAGTTGAGTAGGATGCCGAATTGAGCTGAGCCACATTTGAAACTCCGCTATCAACGTCCTGGGTGCCAGATTTTCCCTCTCTGACGCCCACTGTGAACGGAGCAGCTCTCGCACTTGATCCTGTAGCCCGGGGCCTAATTGTGCTGTGTGTCTCAGCTGCGGCGAGGTATTTTCGGTTCATCTGTCATAAACGGTGACTCGGGGATTTCGGCGATGTTCAATCTGAGTGTCACCAGTGGGAACTCCAAAAGAGGTCACTGCCATCGTGCGCAGTCCGGCGGTGTAGCTGTGACTTTGATTGGAATGCCCCGGAGGTTCATTCCCGGATAATCTATGCTTCATCTGGTTGAATTTGACGCATCGGTTCTGGTGTAGAACTATCCGTTTACACGCGCCTGAATACAGAGTATTTGACACCCATTTCGAGTCACCTTCAATTTCAATCTGCAGATACACGTCTCGATCAAGGTATTCGACGGTTCAACTGACACACAGTGGGATAGATATATATGCTACGGCGAATTTAGGTGAATCTACTGCCAAATTACATCCAACACATTGCGAGGAATAACATCAGCAAGAGCTGTATGTTCATCAAAATGTTAAGGGTCACTGGTGTATCCTCGTCGATAGTATGCGGAATTGGAGGTGAGCCGGGTTCGTCAGCATTGCCGTCATTCTGTGGATCTTGCATCTGGGACGCTGAAATCGAATCGTGAGCGCGGTGTTGGAACTTGAGTAGTTTACTCACTCCCGGGAAGCGGACTCTGCGGTTGAGGGCCATCGCCTGAAAACATATTGAGCTGCCAATAGTCCTCGTCTTCCTCGGTGTCTTCCCAATGTTTGTTCTCCCGGTCATGTTCCCCAACTCAAAATGAAATCAGACAAACCAAATCCGGTTTGAGGAGTTGACTCACTGTGAGCAAACGGTGGATCTATGTTTCGTGATAACTGATAGAGAGGGAGCCCAAGGTGTCGAGCAACATTTTGACTCTCTGGATCGAATCCTTTCGCTCGGTGGAATTGGCGGAGACCGGCGTAAACGCTGGCATCCCAGAAGCATCCTTGCACTCGGGTGATCAGTTGAAAAGGCGGGAACCCGAGTTGTGTCGCTTCCTCCCCACCCAATCGCTCAACACCTAAGGGGTCAAGGGACCAATAGGCAGGATTGTCCGGCCATTTCAGGGATGAGATACCAACTTGGAAGTGTTCTTGAGGACAGAGAAAGAGGTAACCCGCTGGACAGTCGACCGTCGGTTCGGCGATCATCACCGCAAAATCAACTTTATCCACCAAAACTACTGAAGGTTAGCAGCCAGTTGGTACCAGAAAGGGTTAAACATACCATAATCCTCCCAATTGGATTCGATGTGCTGAGTGCTGAAGATGTAGTTCGCTTGAGGCACCCAACACTCGGCAAGGTGTGCACGTGGTGCCTTCACGAGGAGCGTGATTTCCTTGTTGAATGGCGCATTGGCATCATAGCTGCAGAAAACTGTGTCAGGATGCTACAATCTGCTCAAACAAACACTCAATATACCGCATCCGAGTCCAGCCATTTCCCATCAGGTTCCCCACCTCCCCAAGAACGAACCAATCAACGTCACAGTGAAAACGAAGCTCCGGCAGAGATGCAATCTCAAAGGGAACATTCCGGAAGTCTTCGCCAGGAGGCATCGACCAGGAAAAGACCGCTCCTGGAGTAACCGATGTGGTAGCGGCAACCTCGAAGCTGGAGCGACCTTTGGCTAGTCGAAGACCGCATATGGCATGATACTGCGCAAGTGAGAGGCACTGGATCGCAATAGTTTCGGCATTCTTTGCATCGAAAAGCGTGGGCCCCTGCACGTCAGGTATCAAATTGACGTACTTTGGGAAATAGACGGTGTCATCCAGACTTGGGTTCGCAAAATCAGCGCAGAGTCGTCCGCTGGAGGAGCGGATCCAGAATGTACAATTGTAAGACTCCTGTGATTATTTTGGAAACACCATTCAAACCATGCAGAGTTGAGACTCACCAGGTGCCGTTGAAACTCCGAACTATGATAATCGATCACCTGCTGTACGTGAGAGTCAGCAAAATGCCTGGGACTACGAGCTAGTTCGCGGACCCCCCACTCGCGGACCTTGCTCAAAGTAAGTATTGGGAGCTGAGCGAAGATGGACACGCGTACATATAGACCATGCAAATATACGGTCAGGATGGGCGAGTGGCCAGTCATGAATCTTTTGAATGGGATCAGATCTACAGATTATCCACGTCAGTTTTAAGGGCAGCCAAGGGACAGCGCGATTACGCACCACCGTGAAACACAGCGGCATGAAGATTCCCATAACTTGCTCCTGCGCAAATCTGAACGATATTTGGGTGGCTGAACAGAGGTCAGTTGCAATAGCGGTAAGGTCGTTCAGCTCACCGCATCGACATATATCTGGCTACATGTTGGCGCCATTTCTGGTCCGCGGAGTTAGATAGCTCAGAAGCGGACGAGAATTTCACTAACCTGCTCTGCCCCATCTCCCTGATACACAGCGGCTGTGAAATCCGAGCTCCGACCGTCCATTTTAGCAGAATAGACCCGGCGAACACAGTTGTGTTCACCTCGACGGTCAATTACACCTGAATCTGTGTTGACGGACAGGTCTCGTTGGAGGTCGATGTCCCCCCATGGAATCATGCGGAAATCTTCAAAGAGTAAGGTGCGGCTCGCAAGGTCGATGGAAACGATGATACCAGGGGGATCAGCCGGTGTTGCCGAATAATTATTGGAGGTGAATATTCCTCCAACCACGGTGAAGTCGTGTGCATGGGGAAACACACTCCCGCCATTTCTATGCCCCGTAATTCAGGATTGAGTGTCGCAGGTAACGGCGGGCTCACGTGGTGAATGAGTGTTCGTCCGATTCGTCCAGACCTGCTGCTGTGGGGAAGTACTGGTCGTCTGTGTCCATGAGGGAATGGTGGGAGAGGGAGAGATGCTAGACGCCAAAGCACAGCTGTTGCGCGCATGAAGAGGGCTAAAAGAAGTGATCAGCTCTAGAACCAGAAGAAGAGATGCGACGCGCAGCACGGTCAAGCTACCCCGAGGTTTCGTTAGACGATTTGACGCCGGTCGCTCAAATTGGGGTAACAGCAAGCTCATGAGGCGCCAAGGGCGGGTTCGTCTAGTCCTGCGGTATGTACTCGTCGTCGGTGTCGGTGAGGAATGGTGGGAGAGGGGGGGAGACGCGGCAAAGGACAGCTCAGGTTGCGCGCTTGAAGAAGGGGCTAAAAAAAAGTGATCAACTGTCGACCTCGGGACATGCCAGAACTTCGCCGCATGAGACCTAGCGCTCCTAAGCAAACTGGAGGCATAGCCAGGTATAGCCATAGAGTTTGACGATGATCGCTCAAACCAGCTGGCCCCAGCGAAGTCCAAGTCGTCAGGCATCCACGAGTCCCGTATGGCTCGTTTTCATCACATGATTCACACCTGAGACTTGCTTGAGACAACACGTAGTCAAAAGAAGGAGTCGACTACGTCGCCGATCACTGCGAGCCCAACGTCAGAGGTCAAGAGCCGGCTGGAATCGGTGGAGGAAGGTTAAGGTTGTCCGATGTCGTGGTTTGCACCAAGAGTAGGGCTGTTCACCGTGCCCGTCGCGCCGGTTCTACGGGTCCCGTGCGACGGGTAGCCGACCCGTTCCGTTGCAGGTTTTCCCTCAGCAGCGACGGCACGGGAACGGAACGGGTGCCTACCGTTTTTTGCCGTCCATCGACGGCCGTCGACGGGATGACGGGTTGGTGCTCTCAATTCTTGAAAATTGCCCAATATCCCTCGGATTTTTGCCCCAGAAAAGGTCAACTAGTCAAACATCTTTCAGCACAACACTTACACTTTCGAATCAGGTCTCTCTGAAAGGTTGCTGGTCAGGTTTCCGCGGCTCGGCAACCGCCGATTACGGTTTCCCCTTTTAGATTTTGTGTTCAACTCGGACATAACCTGAGCACAACAACCCTGTAAGCCCATTAAACACTCCCTGATGGGTACGATTTCGACCTTACACCTTCATTTGAGTTGCTAATATTCGTACCTGGTCTTCCTCACACTCTAGGGCTGGAATGACCCTGCGAGGGGTGGTTACTGGCAACCCAACGCGAGACGAGGTTCCTGAGCGCACAAAAAGGCTAACATTGAGGATGTTTAGTCGTGCTATGAGTCCGTGCCCGTCCCTATACCCGCGACGGCCGTCCCGTTACCCGTCCCGTCCCGTGGAAGGTCCTGAGAAATTCGCGACGGCACGGTGACGGGACGGGGTGGTCTGTTCGACTCCCGTCAAAACGACGGCCGTGCCCGTCGACGGGACGGCGAACAGCCCTAACCAAGAGGCATCGGCCGCTCCAAAGCGGCCGATTGTCCGATCACTGTCGGACGGTGATCCCGTCAAGTCCGGAGTCCAAGCGGAAGGCGAACATGAGGAAGGTTGATTTTTAGACTGCTCCCCGGGTATAAACTAAAGTATTGATTCTTCCTTCTCCTTTGTACTGGTGTTATTTTGCAATTTTCAACCACGAAAGCAATGTATCAAGTTGCTTTCCGCTGAGCCCGAGGTCGCAGGAACTTATTCACAACACTCGTGCGTTGCGCTGCTGCGCAGGTCGGCGGGGTCTATTGTCCGCGCACCTATTCTGTACGGTTGGATTTCTAGCCTTCACGTTGTTATTAAAACAATATTTCGGGGATCTCGGCGAAGTTCAATATCAACGTAACTCGGTTCAAACTTGGGAAACGACACACAAACATCCTTAAAACATCCTGTAGCCTTCCCAATTCTTCCTGGGGCCATAGTTGAGCAGGAATAGCTTCAGGCTGCTACAGTAATCATCGACATTACCAATCCTGACTGAGGCTCGGCCCGTGACTCAGCTGCAGTATAAAACGGCTTGATCTTCAACGGCTTCGCGTTAAATGTCCATCAAACTCTCCCCAAGAAGTGCGCTAGTTGTGATCGATGTTCAAAATGGTTTGTTCTGATACTTTGCACTGGAGTCTCGCGCTCACCTCCGTGGATGTTTCCAGGCTTCAGACTCGGATACTATCGCGACATGGAGATCTTCCCCGCCCTGGACACCGTAATCAGCAACATCCGCGCGACGATCGAGGCATTTCGCACCGCGTCCATCCCCGTCATCCACGTTCACCACGCGTCGCTCGAAGACCACCCGCTCAACCCAACCACTTGTCCAGAGGGCTACGCCGTCATCCCCGACGCCGCCCCCATCGGCGCCGAGGTCGTCTTCGTCAAGCACGTCAACTCGGGCTTCATCGGGACGGGGCTCGAAGCGCATCTGCGCGCGGAGGGGATCGAGGAGCTGGTGGTTGTGGGGCTGACGACGGCGCACTGCGTGAGCACGACGACGCGGATGGCGGGGAACCTTGGTTGGACGGTGTATTTGGCGCGAGATGGGACTGCGATGTTCGAGCGCGAGGCGGCGCCGGGGAGTGAGAAAAAGTTTGATGCGGAGACGATGCATGAGGTGGCGCTGGCGGAGTTGCACGATGAGTTTGCGACAGTTGTGACGACGGAGGAGATTCTGGCTAGCGTGAAAGGTGTTGGTAAAATCTAGACGTAAAGCAGCTCCTCTGCAATTTTTTTTGCCTCTCCCCGCTTATGCCTGGACAAACTATTACTGAAACTGAACCATTTCCTCTCGACTCGTCGGGTTAGGGTTAGGACCTCAACCGAGCAAAAAGAAACGGCCCACTCAACCCCGAATGGTTGACATGGGACAGGAAAAGATTGTGGATGTGCAAGCCGGTGCGGAGCTAGCGCACACGACCCACACGCCCAGGACACCCCGCGAAATTTCTGGACCTAATTAACGCCGTGCAATGCGCATGGGATGCCACTGGGCTCGGGGGACTCTCTGGCGCGGCAGGAGGGAGAGCCCACCCGACTCCAAAAGTGTATGAGCTGGAAGATTGGCGGGCGTCTCTTTTATCAGGAAAGGTGCGCACGGACCAGGGCTGAGTCCGATGTTCAACCGTGCACGGACCAGGTGGTGTTTGGTGATGGGACGACGGATACAGACGGTCATCTGACAGGATGATTCACTGGCCTACTGTAACTCTGAGTACTCATGATGCTGTGCTAAATTTACAAGGTGGGTCCAAACCGCGGCTTGGAGCTGAAAATCTTCTTGAATCTTCAGGGAATTTCGCATCGCGAATTTCATAATTTGCATGAAAGATTCCAAACGAGAGGGGACACACGCACAGTAGTGTGTGCACATGACTTCGATGCTGAGTCGACTCAAACCTGATTGGTTCAATGATTGAGTTGGATCACAGTCTAGACCAAACACGACCACACTGGGACTTGCCACCTGCCACCACATCGCGTTTCCCGCCTCAATCCAACGCGCCTTGCGGCAAAGCCGCCCTTAGGTACACGCGTCCGATTCGTCTAGCTTCTCCTTCCCTTGGTCTAGTCTCTGGGGCTCCTCGGGACACTTCCTAGTCGTGGCAAAATCTCGTGCAATCCCAAAATCTCTCTTCAAGCCGTCCGGCGTTACGAGGGCGAATCTACAAACGAAAATACGCATTCACTCAACATAGCCTGGTCTACATTCTATTCTCTAAGTATCTGGTCGTCCCGTCTCTCACGCCTCCCCAAAACTCTCCACATGCAAGCTCACCGGCGCCCCCCGCGCAGTACGTCGGCCCCGCACGCACCGCGCGCCGCACATGCTCCGCTCAACCCTGATCCCCACACGCTACATCACCGCAAATCAATCAGCTTCTCTGGCTCAAGCTGAAGAAGAGGCACCGAATACCGCGCCCGTCGCGGCCTGCACCTCCTCGCGCACGGTCACGTCGACTTCCGGGCGGGAATTTCGACGATTGTTTACTACCAGCGTGACGTTTCTCTGCCTATTGAAGTTGAACTTACACCTGCTCGGTATGACATTTACTTTGAAGACGCGCGCCGATGCGCGTTAGTTTTACCATACCCCTCGTTCACGTTCTAGGCATGCATGCTCTCGATGATTCATTCGGTACGTGCTCTATCATACACACATAGTGCTTTGCCCTCCAACATCCGCGCAGGTCCGAGTGTTGTTGCTTCGATTATTTTGTGTGCTATACACTCACCGGCATCCTGATGCGCAACGCCACGACGGGTCTTACCGCTGTTTCCATAAATTCGATACCACAGGGTTGGCTGAACATTACACCCCGCAGGACTTCGCCGCGTCCGTCTCCATCTCGAAAGTTGAACCACAACTCGGATGCCGAATGCGCCGAACCGTATTTGAAGCTCCGCCATCGCTGACGTGACACGTGGCGGTGCCCCTTAAAAAATTCCTTCTCCGACCCTCACCGCGACGCGCACTCCTGGACAGCACTGCGCCCCCTCAGCCTTCGCGTTCCCTGTTGTCGACTATTCGCGCGAGCCCCGACTCTGGTTATCACGTCCGCCGGGAGCCGGCCGGCCGCCGGCGGCAACTGACGGAGCCTGCGACAACTTGCGTCCGGGATTCGAATTCCACCTCCGTGGAGCACAGCAGAGCGAGTTCAAACGCAGCGTGCACGGCCCTACCTGGACCCGGCAATCCTCCATGACCAAACCGTACCTGAGGCATGTGAACCCACGGAGTTGGAGCGCGGCCAATGGTTGGGCCAGGGAGCGATTTCTCGACAGATAACACGGAGATGAGATTTACGTGCGTACATTTCCCCCTTCGTGTTTATTGGTATGTTACGAGACGATACTCAGGCTTGCCTCGTTGCGCTTCGTTGATGTCGGACAATACCGTTTGGTCTCCTTCTGCAAACTCTCTCTTCAGCGTTCAACCCACTTCAGGATTACTTTCTCTTCTGCCCGCCCTCCTCCCCTCTTCCCCTCCACCCCAACGCCCAAAGCACGGACACGCCGGCTTTCACGGAGAATCGTTATCGTTGTCTAATCTTGTGTTATCGACAAGAATCTGCTCCACTCGCATCTATCTTATCAAATCTGATAACGACGCGCATTTCGCGAATCGGGCGTCCACATGCTCCTCATTATTTGCAAACAGCCCGTAGGTCGTGTCCCTCGTCTCATTGAGGCTCGATGTTTTGGGATCCAAGTTTTGGTCACGCACGAACTTGAAAGGGACTTGGAGGAGGAGTGGTACTCGGGGTATGGAAGAAGGGCCTGTAATCTGATATCGCCAAGCTGACACGGACCGCTTCTAGGTCGCCCCATCCATTTCCCAGCTATCCCTCGCTACCGTATAAGAAGTTTGCTTTTCCCCCGGATGCCCGTCCCCCGCTGCCATGGACTCCCCCCTCGCCAGCATGACGCTCGCCGTTGGTGCGCAAAAACCCGACCCAGACCGCATCCCGCGCATCCTCCTCGCGAACCTCTACCCAAAGCAGGTGTGGTACTTCATGGCGTCCTTCATCGCCCTCGTCTCCGCGGCGCACTTCCTCGCCCTGCTGCATGCGCGCGTTACGCGTGCCCGTGTCCCCCCGCGCGCCAAAGAGGGAGTGGGCGCGCCGTTGAGACACGGGGTAAAGTGGCGCCGCCTCCCGCTAGCGACGCTCAACCTCTTCCGCACCCTCGCCTTCCGCTGGTCGCTCACCCTCACGCTTGGCGGCGCCTACACCCTCAACGTCGCCGACTTTTTGCTCGCGGGGATGTACCTCGCGGTTATATTCACGTGGACGTTTATTAACTGTGCGTTCTCCTCCCTTCCTTCTTTCTTCCCTTCCCATCCACTCCTTTCTTCTCCACTACCCTGCCTCTATTCTTTCGTGTTGAGGGAATAAGATGATACTGACGATGCGCGCACAGCGAAAAACACCCTCGGCGTCCGCTACGACCCCAAATACTGGGCGAACCGCTGCGCCCACATCGCGGGCTCGCAGCTCCCGCTCATGACCGCGTTTGGGATGAAGAATAATCCGATTTCGTGTGAGTTCCCCACTTGCCTTCTCTCTTTACCCCATTCTACTTCTTTCCTTCGTACTCGAAATTTACTGATGTTTGCGATTGTGAACACGCGCAGTCCTGACCGGAATCTCCTTCGACAAGCTCGAACACCTCCACCGTGTCATGGCGCGCGTTATCTGCGTCATGTTTTGGGTGCACGCTGCGGGAAGGGCCGTCCTCGAGTACGCGTTCTCCTCTTCTTATCCCTCCCCTTCTGCTATTAATCAAATTTGCGCTACGCCGTAGTTTGGGAGACGACGCGTCCACATACTGGTTCCACATCGGCGTCGTGGGCGCCTCGGCGCTCACGCTCCTCTGCGTGCTCTCCGTCCGACCCCTCCGCGCGCGAGCATACGAATATTTCCTTTGGCTGCATCTGGGCCTGGGCGCGCTGGCGCTGGCGGGGGCGTGGGCGCATGCGGGGGAGTTTGGGTGCGTGTTTCGTGTATTCTGTGTTTTTTTTTGGCGTTCCGCGTGGAGGGGAAACAGTACCACTACTACCGCTTTTTTTCGCGAACGATTATCCTCGCGCTCCCTCCCTAACATTCATTCTGATACTCCTCATACCCCTTCCAACGCGTACACCTACCTTCACCTTCCGTTCGGACGCAAGCGCCTTCGGGCGCTTCACTTTATCGCCCTGTCTCTTTGCTTCCCGCTTTCCGCTTCACAGTACCACTACTACTGCTACCTCCCCCATCTTCACGCTCCGTTCTAACATTCTGATACTGACATCGAACCCAACCGCAGATACGCAAGCTACATCTGGCCCGCAGTTTTTTTGTGGGCGCTCGACCGCGCGCTGCGCGGAGTGAGGATTGGGCTCGTCAATTCGGGGTTGTTCCCAAATTTGTTTGCAACGGGGGTACGTCTCCGCCTTTCCTGCTCGCCTCATTCCGCTTGCCCTTCCGGTTCCGGTTCCGGTTCCCCATCCTTATCCTTCCTTTCTTTCTCCCCCGTCGTTTTCTTCACCTTGCCCGTGCTTTCTTCCTCTGCCAGCTGCGCCTCTGCTCCGCTTCGGCCCGACTGACTGACCTCCCCTCCCTCTCTCTTCCAGCCCAACGATAACAGCAAGAGCACCCTAACTTCCCCCGCCCTCATAACCCTCCTCCCCCCCTCCGCCCACTTCCTCCGGATCACCCTCCCCCGCGCGCCGCCGCGCTTCCGCTGGCGCGCGGGGCAGAGCGCGTATATCACCTTCCCCTCGTTGTATATGGGCTCGGTGACGGAGGCGCATCCGTTTACGATCGCGAATCCGCCTCCCGATTCTTCGGGAGAAAGCACAGGAGGTGGGGAAGGGGGGAGAGAGTTGGTGTTCATATTGCGGGTAAGGACGGGGTTTACGAGGAGGTTGAGGGAGGCGGTGTTGGCGTCCACTTTACCTACCTCTGCTTCCGCCTCTTCCGCGTCTTCTGCTACTCCCGATTCGCGCAACAGCAACGAGGAGGGCGCATCGTCTATCGAGGGTGGCAAGGAGTTGGAGCCGACGTTGGTAGCCCGCGCCCTCATAGACGGGCCCTATGGCGCCCCGCCGGACGTGCGCGGGTATGAAAGGGTCGTGTTCGTTTGTGGTGCGTCCCTTTGCTTTCCTACCTCCTCTCCATTCCTCCACTTCTTCCTCCACTAACGAAATGAACCTACACGGCAGGCGGCTCCGGCGTCTCCTTCGCCCTCCCGCTCTTCCTCTCGCTCGTTGGGTGCGTCGCTCCCTCCTCCCCCTCCTTTCCCTCTCCTCGGAGTACTGATGAAGAGTTTTTGTGTTGGGTTGGGGTTGCAGTGCAGCCCGCGGAGCGAACCCGCGCTGTCGGCGCGTCGTGTTCGTTTGGGCGATAAGGGAGCCTGGTGCGTCTTTCCCCATTTCCCCCCAACCCTTTTGCAACACACTGACACCACGACGCCCGCCCAGACCAAATAACATGGATCGCAGACGCCCTCCTGGCGGCGCTTCCCTCTGCAAGAAATATGGGCGACGAGCTGGGAATCGATATTATAGTCAGGCTTCATGTCACCTCCGCGCCGGAGGACACGCAGGCGCTCGACGATGACGCTTCGCTCGATGACGAGTCTGCGCTCGAGAAAGCTGTAGTTGCCGAGAAAGTGGAGGCAGACGCGGTCGCTGACTCTGCGGATACGACGGACGAAAAGGCCGCGCCCATCCTGCAGAATCAAAACGGCGGAACGAAGGCTGGCAAAGTAGATTCAGCGAAAACACGCCTCCTCGCGCACCCCACCGTCCGCCTGGTGCACGGACGGCCGGACCTTGGCGCCATTCTGGGTGGGGAGATTCAGGGGGAAGGGGAGGGCGCGGTGGGGGTTTGTGGTGCGTCCTCTTTTGTTCAATTCTGTTTTGTCTTTCTTTCTTTCCTTACTGATAGTAACATCGTTCGCAGTATGCGGCACCGCCGAGCTCGCAGACGGGGTACGAAAGGCACTCCGGGCCGGGATGTGGGCGCGCTTTCTGGACGTGTTGCGTGGGGGGCCGAGTGTGGTGTTGCATGTGGAGGGGTTTGGGAGTGGGTGAGGTGATTTGGGGCGAGGGTTGGAGATAGATACAAGTTTTTCCGGAATGTACATAGTTCGTTTTGGCTGCATACGTTTTGAAACTCCCATCCCCGAATTTTTCGACCTAAAGCAATGAAAGGTGCCACGGAAGCCAATCATTCAGCCGGCTGGTGGTTGAGTCCAAAATAGAAGGGAGTTGAACGCTGAACGACACCGCCCAAGTATTGCTCGAAAAGTGAACAACGCCGAGGAGCCCGAATTACTTCCCACGGTTCAAATCCTCCAGCGCAGCCCAGCGTATCCTCGGAACGAAAGTTGATGGCCGTACTAAAGCTCGATGCCCTCCATGCCCGAGGCCAACTGAAGAAGGTTGCTCCTCCAGCGCCCTCACATTAATCCAGCAAATTGAAAAGGCGACGAGTCGCGTTTTGCGTGAGCGGCGATGAAGTCCGTCCGTCAAGTCCCGACGAAGTAATGAACTACGCGGAGACTCCGAGCGTTGCACAGTCCTGCTGTGGGAAATTCCCGAACCCGCTCCGAATAAAGCTAAAAGGATGATTGAGCCTTGCCCGCGATCGACGACACCCGAATTGGTGCAGGGGTCAACCCGCTCAACGCCAGAAAATGGAGCTCGAGGCGGCGTAACGTTGCTGTTATCTAGACTTCAAGTCTCATCGCCCGATTTCCTGCTCTAGTGTCGAACTCGACCAATTAAGCACTGAGCAATGTGGAGCGGCGCCAAATTGAACAACGCCGAGAAGGCCGGTGTACTAATTTAAAATTACCACGGTTCAAATCCTCCAGCGCAGCCCTGCGTATTCTCGGGATGGAATTTGGCAGCTGGGTAGAGCCACGCATGCCCACGATGCTCGAGCCTAGCTGAGGAACCTGCTCCCGCCAGTTTTCATTAATTGAACATGCTACCTACGTACGACCTTTCTGCAAGGCCACACATCCGAGCAAGTGATGAAATACGCTGCGCGCTCCGCGGCAGGCTGGGTGAAACCTGGGGCGCGGGACTCCACAACCCGCTACGAATAAAGACACTTAGGACCTGGACTTTGCCCGCGATCGACGCCACCCGAAGTGGTGCAGGGGTCAACCTGTTCAACGCCAAGGAACGATGGTAATATACCTGTGGGGTTGAATGACACGTATGCAAATTGTTTGGGAGGCAGTTTAAACTTTTTGAGCAATCGATTAAGATCCCGAATTGGTGCAGGGGTTAACGTTGCCGCCGTCGGACCCGACCCGAATTGGTGTAGGGGTCAAAATTTCTGAGTGGTTGAAATTTTGTCCGGGTGTCCGAATTGGTGCGGGGGTTAACGTTGCCACCGTCGGACCCGACCCGAATTGGTGTAGGGGTCAACATTTCTGAGTGGTTTCTTTCGTCCGGGTGGTTAAAATTGCCGCCGTGTGATGGACCCGAATTGGTGTAGGGGTCAAAATTTCCGAGTGGTTGAAATTTCGTCTGGGTATGTCCGAATTGGTGCGGGGGTTAAAATTGCCGCCCTGTGATGGACCCGAATTGGTGTAGGGGTTAAAATTTCTGAGCGGTGAAAAGTTTGATGGACCTGAATTGGTGTAGGGGTCAAAATTCCTAAACTGTGTAAAGATTAAAATTTGATCCGGGTGGGTTTGAAGGGGGGTTTTGGATGAGTGTGAGGTAGGGCTACTTACCTGATGGATATAGCTTCAATTGAGCTGATAACGGATAACGAGACAATCTCAACCAAGTCGAGAGTTAGCTTCTGGGCAGGCACTCGGACTTTTCAAGCATACATACCTACATACTGGTGGGCTCCCCGCATTCTGACTACATTGTGCCGTAACCCAAATTTCATAACGGAATTGTGCCTGGCGCAGGCGTGGTTGAAATTAGCTGTATCAAGGATCGACTCAGCGACTAGGGACGACGGAGGAGTTCCTGGCCACCGGAGCAGAAAAGCATGGAGCTGTAATATTGAAAGAAAGAAAGAGGTGTGTAAGGTGATGTTGGCTCACTATGGCAGCGGAAAACCTGAACATCCGAATTGGTGTAGGGGTCAAATCTTCTGAAATTTGGCACTGGATTTAGGGAACATCGGAAGAGGATTCCGAACACACAAGTGGCATACTGGAACACCGAAACTCCTTGACGGATGCGGTCTTCATTCAAGTATGCTCAGTGAGATATCGGTGGGATGTGCTATTACTATTCAACGTCAACCGCCGATCGACCTCGAAAGTTGAATTCAACTGTTCACATTCGCTTTAGCACATTGCGTGTTGGCACCCTCACAAATGACGCCACTCTTCATCAAGTGCTTGTGGCTTCATGTCTGCAAAGGTACTCGAGTGAGCACTTGAATATTTACCAGTTGTTCAAGTTTGCCCCATCTTGGCCCACAACCAAGATCGACCAAGCAGAAGGAATTACGAACAAATCCCCGGCTCGGCGAGCAGCCTCCTACGCATATTTGGAAGGTATAAGAGCTGTATTGGAACATAAACTCGCCAACTCGAGTCGGCTTTCAAGAGCGGAATGATCGTGTTGAACTTCCTGGTTCAACATGTAAAATATCCTTCCGGGCAGGACTTAGGACGCTCTGGTAGAAAGACTTCCCTCAAGCTGGCTCAACAGGCTTGTTCCCAAGCAGGTCGGACACAACAGGGGGAATGGTTAAGCAACTGGGCCAGAATAAACAGGCTCTAGCGGAGGCAAAAATTCCGAATCGGGGAATCGAACCCCGGGCTGCCGCGACCCAGATTACGCTCGCGAATGCTTACGTAATTGGAATGAGAGGCGGCAATGTTAACCCCTACACCAATTCGGACATGTACTATAAAGTACAACAACGGCACAGGGCGGAAAATAATGGCAGGAGCAAGTTCTTTGAAATGGAGCGCCGTTGAGTCGCAGAAGTTGAGACAAATCAACAGGTTTGAGAAGGGTGCCAGATAAACCTGACCATACCTGGGAAGGTGACAGGGCCCATGATAGCGGTGTAGAACCTGGGGCAGTTGATGACTTGCATCAGTTGGTAATGCTGTTTTGATCCATAAAAGTATACAAGTGCTCATGTGTTAGAGCTGGCAAGGTTCAGTTCAAATTAGTATTGGTTTGAACCTGAACCAAATTGGACCGGACACCACATCCAGGTTCCACCACCAGCCACAGTCTGAACTACACACCACGTTCGCTTTCGGTGTTTGTGTGTTGGAGGGCCTTCAGAACCTGAACCCTGAAATCCCTCATGGTAAGTGGATTTTGGTGGGATTTGCAGTTTTCAGCAGTCATTTTGAGACTCAGTCTCAGCACCTCGGCTCCTTTGACCCTAGGCACTGGATTTGACGGCCCGGATGTAGATTGAATTATTGCGGACAAATGTTCAACTTTCAACTTTTTTCTAATTGGCAGGTCGATCCAGCATATCATCCCAACCTCACTGAATGGGTCAGCGGGGTGAAATAGGTATATATATATGTCCTTCTCGCCGGAATTTGAGTCCCCGAGGAGGCTGATTTTGCTGAGCCTCGAACATGTTTTGAACGCCGAACCGAACGAACACAGGTTAAGGTTCGGGGTTCAGTCATCACGCATGAACCCAAACCTGAACTGAACCGAACCCTGCCAGCTGCTCAGACCTCAAGTCACACATGCTTGATCAAGGGTCATGTCGTCAACGTGGCCGCGCGGAGTGATAGTCTGCCTTTTCATGTATAAGATAGTGGCAGCAGCAAGTTCCACATCAGTGATTTGACAGATTAATTGCGGCACTTTGGGTGTTGTGGTGTGTTGTGGTGTTGTCCTCCAAAATTGGGACTATTGCCCCAGCATACACAGCGGAGGCCTTGGCTCAATGATGCAGATGGAGCTTGAGGAGGTGCTGGATGTGATGTGAATGCCCCACCAATGTTTATGTGATATCATCTATTTCGGTGTTGTGTGCCAGACGCGCATTCTCGTCACGGTGCTTTTTTTAGCCCCTTCTTATAGGCGCACCACAGCTGTTGGATGTCCGATATCTCTTTCCCTCCCACCATCTCCACTCATTCATGCCCATGGATCCCCACAACGGATACATCCCTGGAACAGGCTCGGAGGAACCCACATTCACCTCGTGAGCTGTTCCTCACAACACTGGGTCCTAACTCAAGCCTCACAGAAATGGCGGTGGTATCTTTCCGAATGCACAGCACTTCACCGTCACGGGTGGAACTTTCACTACAAACAACTATGATGCCATCAGCCGATCCACCTGGTTGGTGTCCATTTGTTCCATGCATTTCACCAGGCCGACTGACCCTCCAAGACTTCCGCATGATTCCATGGGGAGACATCGACCTCCAACGAGAACTACTGGTGAACAAGGAATCGGGTGTTGTTGGTTACCGACATGAAAACAACTTTGCCCGCCGTGTCTACTGTGCACAAGTGGACGGTCGAGCTTCGGATATGACAGTAGCCGTGTATCAAGGAGATGGAGCTGACAAAGTGAGTGAATGATTTTTCTTTCCTCAGTGCACTAACTCGCGATGTAACAGGATTGGCACCAAGATATTGAAACATATATGTTGATGCAGCAAGTTGAAGCTACCTCTCTTTGCTACTGGGGCTGACTCCTTTCCAGTCACCCAAACATTATCCAGATCTATGCTGGAGCAAGTTATGGGAATATCCACGCCACGATCTTTCATGGTGGTGTGCAATGAACCTTTGCCTTCTCTTCCTGACCTTTGCTGAAATGTGGAGCCCTCAGATTTGGTTCCCTTCAAGCAATACGTGAGCACGTTCTCACCCATAGTGGCGGTGTATCTGTATGCTCTCTTTGTATGTGTTTCTATAATCAGCCTGCTCACGATATTACAGCTGTTTGCAGAATGGATGACAGTTGGCCCGAAAGCAAACAATCAAAGATCCTTGATCCGTCGTTTTGCCGGGCTCGTTTCGAACCCAAATCTCAACCGATTTCTGACATTTGACTTGTGCTAAGAACGGCAGAAGCGGGGCTACAGTTCAGTATAATTCTGGTCTTCTAATTGAGAGTTCCAAGGAAGCCAAAAATTGCTCCCAGTGTTACTCCCTCGATGTTGAATTGATCAATAATCACTCAATTTTGATCCGATTTTGATGAGTCCATGTGTATCCAGAAGGTGGAGAATGGGAGAATGCATATATGTGCAGACATAATGCTTTTCTCATGAGGCAACCTTGCGCGACCTTGTTCTCAGAATATCCTCTCAATCAGGGGTTGCCGCCAATGCCGAATTGTGCCGACGGAATTTGAGACGTCCTAATTGATTGCCACCATGCTAGCGTCACAACTGTCCAAAATCACGGGGATTGGTTGAAAAATGAGTGAGCTGTGAATGAAACAACCCGTAGGGTGAACCACCTGGCGTGATTTTTGGCCCAGTAAGCTATTTGAATTAACTTAACAATAGGGTACGGTTCGAAAGGCTGGTTTACGTTCTTGGTAGTGCAAAAACAACCAACAAGATCGAAAGAGAAATGATCGAGAAATGCGCGCTGCAAGTGAGTGCACTGAAAGTTTTCTTTTCATTTTATTTTCAGTGACTGTCATCAATTCTGCAAACAGCTGTAACTTTCGACGAGACAAACGAGTGGAAGGTATACAGATTGGCTTGTGATCTCAGAAGCATTGTCAACTCTCACTTACAGCAGGCAAAGGATTATCTGCGTTCAGAACTTCAATGGGATGTTGTAAGTCTCAGGCTTGTATATGAATAGTAGTGTGGGCTAAACGGTCCTAGGACCCATGGTTTTGCACCTTCTGGATACGCTCCTCAACCGGACGCATCTCCGCCGATCTTGTACCCCCAGATCGGGACAACAAACTTGATTTAGATACCAGGATACCAGTGGACCCACTGAGACCGACTCCCTTTGATCCAAGCAACTACGAGGCTATGGCTATTCAGTCCCTCTCATTAAGGGATTATCACACCATATGTTCTTTACATAGTCACTTCACGTCCATCTCTACCACTGCATCCGAGTCGGTTACACTGGGAGCGATCATTTGCTGGCCTATGCTTGATCGTGCTCATTACCAGGACGTTGTTGAAATTGCGTCTTTACCGGAGCCTCTTCTTCATTGTCCGGGTTGGTTACTATTGCTCTTTGAGGACCTTGGGGCGGGAGATCTCATGGAAAACGGTTGGATCCGGTATTTAAGTTTTTGTTCGACCACCATAGTATCCTGACGCGGTTTAACCCCACAGTTTCAACGCCAATGACTCATACAACAAGGAAATCGTCCTCATTGTAGATACGCGGCGTACCCCCACGTGTTGGTTGCTTCAAGCAAACTATGTTTTCAGCAGTCTGCACATTGAATCTAATTTGGAGGATTATGGTATGTTTCATGCCTTCTATTACTGCCTGTTTGATAACCTCCAATAGTTCTCTTGTTGGAAGTCGAGTTCAAGGTCACAGTTTCCCACCCGTCAGGCAACTGTCCACAGGGCTACCTCTTTCTCTGTCCTAAACAAGATTTCCAAGTTCCGTCAACAATGTTCAGATGGCCGGCTTGTCCTGCCTATTGGTCCCTCGATGCCTCGGGTGATGAGCGTTTGAGTACAGAGGAGGCAACACAACTCGGATTCCCGCTTTTGGAACTGGCCACCCAGCTTGAGGGAGTGTCCTGGGATACCAGTGTCTACGCTGGTCTCCGGCAATTTCACAGGGCGAAAGGCTTCGACCCAGAGCGCCAAGATGTTGCTCGACATCTCGGTGATCGACTGTTCTGTTTGTCGAGGAACGTAAATCCTCGTGGTGAGTCACCTATCCAACCCGAATTCTGTTTGTCTGATTTCATTTCCAAGTCGAGGAATATGAACAGGAGGACAGCCAACACACCCAGCAAGTCAGTCACGAGGATCGGGTCGACGGTGAGACCGTTGGCGTTGAACCAAAAAGTAAGCAACACACCTACATTTCACCACCGGCTGATCATTCCGCAGGGTCCCCAATCCAATCCCCGGAGGACACAGACTCGGACTCCGAGCAGGCGCTGCATCCCACCGACGAGGATATTACAGCGACCCTCAAGATCTTGATGAATATCCAACTCGCGCTGATGTTATTCATCGCAACGTGCTGGATGTATGACAATTTGCAGTAAACTCAACTCAGTCACGCTGTAGCCTGTATATCTATATCTTTGCGACATTGAGCCTTGAATTCTTGGAAGGGGCAGGATCGAGGACGCATCGGTGGATTGGAGAGTCTTTGCAGTACAATGTGAGGTTATTGAACGCGACTGGGTCAAGTCATGTGTGTGGTAAAATGAGCACCGGAGAGTAGCTTTTACCTTACCTGCCCGGGGAGGGAGCCGTAGAGGAGACAAAGTGTTTGAGTTGAAGTCATTCTAGGCACCGCTACTGCTTCCTTGAGATCCGTTATACTTTTCCACAGACAGCAGGATCCTGAATAATCCTGACAAACTTTTGATTGTAGAGAGGAAAAGGAAGTCCCAGAGGTCGCCCCCAGTGTTCCGGCACGTTCTAGCTGAGAGGTCCAGATGGAAAATGACACGAGGAACTGTACCGAAAGCTTTGAATAAGGGGCGTTGGACACCAGTTTGACAGTCCCGAATCTTATTGGGTGCAGCTGCCGGGGGGCGGAGGGTCTTGTTGGAGGTTGAAGACTGTGGTAGAGAAAGTACAAGAATCAAGATGTGGCCTTCGAGGTTGCGGAAGACCGTTCGCCGGGCAGGGTCGAGATATATTGTAAAAACGCGCGCGCGCGACCCGGGGAGAGTCCATGGGTGCCGGTAAGTGCATGCGCATCCTCAGAGCATCCAATTTCGGGTCCATAGCCCATTTTCACAGTCGAAAGAGTGGCAAGTCGAATCGGCCATGACGGAGCAGAACAGAACAGGCGGACATCAGATCGGAGTCGGAGTCTGAAACCTGGGTTCGTCTCAAACAACCAACCTATCATGCCGCTTTGCTCTTCACGACTCAACTCAGGCCGCGACCAGGAAGACGGCCATCCCAGAATGCTTGCTCCATAACACACCCACCCTCGAACATCCTGAAAATTCCGACTTGAGCCGCCGTTTCGACGTGATCTCGGTACTATGGATTGTATTCGAGCATGGCTAGTAGTGACGCTGAAGGCAGGGAAAAGGTCCAGGGCATGGGGATTTGATGGGGATACCACCGTCCTCAGGTGCGTCTCGCGCGCGCTCTACGCAGTCTTGAATATTCACCGGTAAATGTTAGCAATGCCCACCTGTGCCGCGAATACACGATGCATCTATTCTGGGCACCGAATCCGTCGTTGTACGACCTACGGGACGTCCCCGATGAGGCCTCCCTCGTACTAACCCCCTCCCCGTCATCGTGATGGCCCCATTGACGCAAGAACGAAAGCATTATCCTGCTTGATGTATCCATCCACACACGTCCTCCTCGAATCGCCTCGCTTCGGATAAATCCACGAAAGCCAAACGGCCTCCAGCGCGCCAGCCTGCGAGCCCTCGCTCATTCCAGTTCATCCTCATCCTATTTCTCGCAACTTGCTCGGTCTACGATAAGTTTCAGTAAACTCCTACCAGCCTCGGTGTAGCTTGTATATATGTGCGGGATGACTCGAATACTGCCCTCTGTATCTGGTCCTCAGGGAGCAGGCGAACGAGCCTTTTCGGTGGCTGTCAGTATGTTGACCCCTACACCCATCCGGATGCACGAAAATATAGTTGCCATCGAAGTCTTCCGAAACCAGATGAAATAAAGGATTGCAGCCTTGCGAGTTTTGTTACCTCAAAAGTGCAAAAGAGTCGGAATCCAATCATACGAGCAAAGACTCCTGCCTTGCCTTGTCTTGAACAGACCAAGGTGTCTTGGTTGAAATCACATCCCTCATAGTCGCACGCTTCTTGGTTGAACTTGAAATCAACCTGACTGTTGCATCTATGTAATTGGATTAGATTGAGCCGGACAACGTCCCGCGGTGTGAGCCTTGTGCGGACGTTCATCTGTATAGTGTTGTGCAGAATTTTAATCCCCACAAGAAGAGGACCCATGGTAAATTCGGTACTGCAAACTTTGAAGTTGGTTGCGCTGTCCCAACTGGCTGTTGCTGGAAGTGAGCAGCTTATACCTTATGTGGACTATGTATGCGGGTTATGTATGTGGTGTGAGCGCCGACGGTGAACACCGTCTTTGAACGCGTTGGGGAAGGAAACTCCTGGTTGAACTTGAAAGTTGAACCGTGGGACATTCGGAAGCAGGGTGTGATGCCATCAGTATGGTTCTTGCTCCCATTGCCAACGGTGCTTGAAGTATTTAACGAACGTTTATCGCGGGCGGTCAACGCTCTGTGTCTAGCTAGATGGGGGCAGCGTGGCTCACTCATCCGACTTGACCTGCGGAACGGAGCGGTGAGCCAACAGTTTCTCGAATTCCATCAGCGCCCTTCAAAATAACAGTCCTTGAACGGCTCAACGGAACGGGTCACACTGAGAGGCTAGGAGAGGCTACCACAGTATTGGGATAAGAGACGCATTTTTCGGGGTTTCTGTTGAACTACACGAGGTTCTGGCACGATATGCCGAAGAGTTGACAGAAACCTAGTGGAACCTAAAGGACTTGTTCCCGAATGTGCCAAGCCGACTCGATTGCACGCTCCGTCTTCAATTCGGGACGTTCCAGGCCGCGTTTCATTGATCGGAGTAACGGAATCGTTTGCAGCGACCTGGGGGGAGAATAGAACGATGGTGAGCGCGATTAGGGCAGACTTGAGCAGTCACAACATCAATTTGGACGGGAAATTTGCCATTCACGCAGCATACGAGAAGGACGCGGCCACAAGCGCCATAGAAAGGTCGCGCCTGAGATTAGGACACTTGTCGGGAGAAGATAGTCACCAGTAGACGTCGGCAAGTCGGTAGAAACATGCAGCGAACGTCGATAACTCGGTGTTATTCTGCCGGAAAATGAACGCACATGTGTTTCTGCGAGGGGGACGGAACATGGAAGCGTTAATCGGCGTCGAGATCAGCTTCCCCGTGTGCAATTGGGGCGCGGAATTTCTCCTTCTGGCCAGATACGACCGCGTGCACGCGAGATAATCGCAATCTGATAAAGACGCCATCAGCCCGGCTGCAAACTCCCGACGCGAAATTTGTCTGCATTGCAGTCGAGATGCAGCGACCTTGCCCCCTTGGAAGCGGGACAATGCCCACCACGCCTGTCAATATCCGGGGTGCTCGGTGCATCGTGGTGCGATTTTTTTCCGTGCCATATAAAGGTCGGGGATCTGCAATGATTAGCCGCCGCGCTCTCGTCCCCTCGCAAAAATGGAGTCCAACCTCACCAACATCTTCCTCGCTCTGGAGACCCGCGCGAAAGCGAAGGCGGTCAACCCCGACAAAGCCCCAAGCCAGCGACGCATCACCGACTACCCACTCCAGATCTGGTACCTCCTTCTCAGCTTCCTCGCCCTGGTGTCGATATGCCACTTCGCCGCGCGCCTCCTGGCGCGCAGGTCCGTGTCTACATCCGCACGCGGCCCGCGGAAGCACAGCCGCCTCCCTCTCGCGGCCGCGCACGTCTTCCGCACCGTCGCCTTCCGCACGACGGCCTCCTTCGCGGGGTACACCCTCAACCTCGCCGAGTTCTTCCTCGCCTGGGCGTACATCGCAGTCATCTTCACCTGGGCGCTGATCAACTGTGAGTCGCGACCACCCACCCTTCTTACCCGCCACTGACGAGGGCAATTAGCGACCGACCTGGAGGGCAATCGCTTCTCACCGAGGTATTACGCCGACCGCTCGGGCTTGATCGTCGCCACACAGTTCCCGCTGTTGATTGCGCTGGGGATGAAGAACAATATCATCTCGTGTGAGTCTTCCGCCGTTGGTATTCATTCGGAGACGACTGACGCCGGTGTAGTCCTAACGGGTATCAGCTACGACAAGGTATGCCGTCGTACATACACTTTTTCAATACCAGTCCTGATTTCTTTCGTCCAGCTGAACATTCTCCACCGCGTCGTCGCACGCGTAATCTGCGTCCTGATATACGTGCATGCCGGCGGTCGGGTCAGTTTTCAATCCATCTATCCTCCTCCCAGCACGCGCACTCACCTCTCGCATCCGACAGCTAACTCAAGTGTGAGTAGTGCAATACTTACGATTTTCTCGCGGCATCACTGACCTAGAAACCCAGCGGCAAAGCCGAGGCGACGGAGGACCTGGGCACAGCGTGGTTCCGCTGGGGCGTCGCTGCCGCGACGGGCCTTACCCTCCTCTCCTTCCTGTCCATCAAGCCGCTGAGAAAACGCAGCTACGAGGCGTTCCTCGTTGCGCACTTCTTCGTCGGGCTGTGCGTACATACATTCGTTCAATAATTCAGCAATTCCTGACTCACGTTGAACCCAAGCATCCTCCTCGTTGGCTCCTACATGCACGCCAAACGCGATACGTGAGTCCCCTCTTGTCGAGCCAAATAATAATCACTCACCAGGGACATCAGTGTAACGCACTACGTCTGGCCCTCCTTCGTCATCTGGGGCCTCGACCGCCTCCTGCGCTACCTCCGCATCTTCGTCGCCAACGGCGGCTACCTCCACCTCCTCTTCCACAAGAAAAATTCGAACATGTCGGACGCCCCCCTCCACGCGCACGTCACCGTCGTCTCTCCGCACCTCCTACGCGTGTCCGTGCGCGGCCTCCCCGCGCGCGTGCGCTGGGCGCCCGGGCAGGTCGCGTTCCTCGCGCTCCCCGCCGTGAGTCGGACGCCGTGGGAGGCGCATCCGTTCACTATCGCCAATGTCGACCCTGCGCGCTTCGCGTCGTCAAAGAGCGGAAGTGACAGTAAAAACGGGGAAACTCAGAGGAAGGGCGAAACCAAGGAGCTGACCTTCCTCGTGCGCGTTCGGGGTGGGTTCACGCGGCGCCTGCTCGATACAACTACTGCCAAGGGCGCGGTGGAGAGCGGGTTCGCAGCGCTCATCGATGGACCGTACTGCGCCCCGCCGTCGATGACGGGGTTCGCGACCGTGGTGCTCTTCGCTGGCGGGTCTGGCGTGTCGTTCACACTGCCCCTGCTTCTTGATTTAATTCGGTGTGTACTTCATCCCGTCTGTTCTCTGCAACTCTTAAAACGACATCGAACAGGGAAGGAAAGACCAAAACGAACCCAGGGTGTAAGAAAGTCGTCTTCGTATGGGCGATCCGCGATCCCGGTGCGTCTCCCTCTTACCACATCCAACACGGCCAACTAATCACAACTGCCCCCGCAGAAGAGAGCGTCGTCGTCTCCGACGCGATTTCCACCGCCCTCAGGACGACCACGGCGGAAATCGGGCTCGGGCTCCAGATCGACATCCGCATCCACGTCACTTCTTCTCTAGAGGATACCGACGGCGACGCCGCGAGCGAGGAGACCGACGTCGAAAAGGACACCGCCGGCGCGGGGTACGCAGGCAAGGAACTGCCCTACGGAGCACGGCTGCTCGTGGGCCGCCCGGACGTCGACGCGATCGTGCGCGCGGAGGTGCAGGCCGCGACGGGTGCGGTGTTCGTTGGCGGTGCGTCTTCTCGTCTTTCTTCCTCAGTCCAGAGTGATTGCTGATTTATTTGCGATGATGTAGTTTGTGGGACGCAGGGGCTCGCGGAGCATGTGCGGCGTGCGGTGCGTGCGGGGAGCAGCGGGGCGGATGTGCTGCGCGGGGGGGCGCCGGTTAGCTTGCATGTGGAGAGCTTTGGGGAGGCGTGAGGGGCGCGACGACAAGATACTTGGATGAATAGAATGTAGAGCAGATTGGGTTGAGTGAATGTGTATTTTCGTTTGTAGATCCGCCCTCGTAACGCCTGGCGATTTGAAGAGAGATTCATGTTTTGGGACTTGCGCGGCGGCGAAATTTTGCCAGCCTGTCCGGAGGAATCCCAGTGGCTAGGCAGAGAGAAGTTAGAGCCAGACGTCTTGGGCGCGTGTAGCGAAGGGCGGATTTGCCGCAGGGCGCGTTGGATTCTGGTGGGAAACGCGATGTGGTGGTAGGTGGCAAGTCCCGTGTGGTCGTGTTTGGTTTAGACGGTGATCCAACTCAACCATTGAACCAACCAGCTCTAAGTCGACTCAGCGTCGGAGTCGTGTTGGTGAACACCCACGACTGATTGTTATACTCTGTGTGTCCCCTTATTGTAATATCTCATGTGAATCCTGAAATTCGCGATGCGTAGAAATTCCAAAGAAATTCCAAAGAAAATTTCAGCTCCGAGCCACGATCTTGAATCTACCTTGTAGAATTTAGCATAGCAGCACGAACAGGCCAGTGAGTCATCCTGTCAGATGACCGTCTGTATTCGTCGTTCCATCAGTTTACAAACACCACCTGGTCCGTGCACGTTTGAACATACAAACCTTGGTCCGTGCGCACCTTTCCAAATAAAAGACCACCTCCAACGATCCGGTTCATCCATTTTCTTGGAGTCGGGTGGGCTCTCCCTCCTGCCGCGCCAGAGAGCTCCCCCGAGCCCAGTGGCATCCCATGCGCATTGCACGGCGTTAGCTAGGCACCAGAGATTTCGCGGGGTGTCCTGGGCGTGTGGGTCGTGTGCGGTAGCTCCGCAACGGCTCGCACATCCACAATCTTTTCTTGTCCCATGTCGACCATTCGGGGTTGAGTGGGCCGTTTCTTTTTGCTCGGTTGAGGCGCTAACCCTAACCCGAGGAGTCGAGAGAAAACGGTTCAACGAATATTTGTGTTTGAGAAATATCTTGCAGCGAAGTGCAAGAAGAGAAAAAATGCAGAGGAGCTGCCTCATTTCTAGACGTTTACAACACCTTTCACGCTAGCCAGAATCTCCTCCGTCGTCACAACCGTCGCAAACTCATCGTGCAACTCCGCCAGGGCCACCTCATGCATCGTCTCCGCATCAAATTTTTTCTCACTCCCCGGCGCCGCCTCGCGCTCGAACATCGCCGTCCCGTCCCGCGCCAAATAGACGGTCCACCCAAGGTTCCCCGCCATCCGAGTCGTGGTGCTTACGCAGTGCGCCGTCGTCAGCCCCACAACCACCAGCTCCTCGATCCCCTGCGCACGCAGATGTGCTTCGAGCCCCGTCCCGATGAATCCCGAGTTTACGTGCTTGACGAACACGACTTCGGCACCGATTGGGGCGGCGTCGGGGATGACGGCGTAGCCCTCTGGGCAAGTAGTGGGGTTGAGCGGGTGGTCCTCGAGCGAGGCGTGGTGGACGTGGATGACAGGAATGGACGCGGTGCGGAATGCCTCGATGGTCGCGCGGATGTTGTCGACTACGGTGTTGAGGGCCGGGAAGATCTCCATGTCGCGATAGTATCCGAGTCTGAAGCCTATAAGTATTAACGGCCGTGAGCGCGAGATTATGTCGGAAAAATCTCAGTCGGCTTTAGTCGGCGTTCAACCGGTTGGAAGCCGTTCCATGGTTATATGGCACAACTGGCTTGCAACGCACAATCCAGAATGTCCCATTCAGTTCCAAGCCACGGCGCCAGTCCCAAGTTCTTCCATGGTGGCAGGGTGCTTCAAAACCTTGTAACTAGTCTCATGGTCCTCAAACCCACCCAGGCGGCGAGGCGTCGCGCGGTAAATGGTACACAGAATTCCGATATCCAGTACAAATATAACGAACAACGAACGGAGCGGGACAGGAATGATATATATTCAACATCTATGGACCACAGTGTACGACTCGGGTGCAACTCGCTGCGGCAACGTAGACCAAATTCTAAGGGAAAAAAGTTAGCGAGAATGTTAATGGGACCGCAGATAACGCACCAGCGGCGAAGTCTCGCAGGCGCTGTGGCGGCAAGCCTTGTGCTAGGAAGAGGTGTGCCTGGCTGAATGTGAGTACAATGTTGAGCGTCGATAATGAGAACATACCAGTCTCGGAGGTTGATTCAAGATCCTGGCCGCGAATCTGTTCAGCTGTGCTGAGGAGGCGACAAAACTGGGAAGGAACTCACTTACGGCCAAAATATGGGACGGGAGGTGGTGGGAGGGAAGAAGGAGAGTGTGGAGCCAAACATGAGTGAGCGAGCGGTGGTTTATATATGTCGCCACATCAGATGACGTCGAGTAGCTCCAACCTTACTCCACCTCCCCCACCACCGCGAAATCCTTGTCCTGCGCCAATGCCTCTCCCCCGCCGCACCTCCTCTACCACTACTCACGTCTCGGACTCTGAACCCGAGCGGGAGGCCTACCGTCGTAACCACGCCGGAGAGTCATCTCCACCCGACTCGCCACGGCCGCAACGTGCTCCACAACGCACTCCACTCGCTTCCGTCTCAAACACCCTGCTGGGGTCGGAGTGTACTCAGCTGCATACGCTCGAGACGCGTCTCTCGCGGCTGGAGGACGACGTGGCGAATATTCATTGTGTTTTGGCGCGTGGCCTGAGTGCGTTTTAAAATCTGTCTTTTTTTGGGACGGCGACGGACTAAAACCTATTTAGAACGAAGCAGACCTTCACCATCCCCCCCGTCGACACCTCTGCCGAAGCGCCGTCGTGTCCTACGCGATGGCGCTGCCATTCCCGAGACCCCCCTGCCGACCTCGCGGATGGCGAGCACTCCGGAGCGAGATGAAATATCGCGCCTCGTGTCGAACGAGGTTGAGCGAGGTCTCCGGGCGTCTCACCGTCGGCACATGCTGTCCCGGTCCACTCCTGCTGCACCATATTTATCGGGAACGAGGCGGAAGTTACGCCGCAGAGCGCACGAGTTTATGTAGTGCTTGTATCTATTTTCCCCAACACGCCGCTTTGTTTCAGAACGATAAATAAATTGCTTGAGACAAAAGTACAGAGACAGCCGTAATTCTACAGGACTCGTTCAACGCCGTGCGGGTCTGCGAGGCGGCGGTGGACGTCTCGCATTGTCGCGGGGTGCGGGAGTGCGCGCGGGAGGGGGTTGACGAGGAGGAGGAGGAGGAGGAGGAGGAGAAGGAGGCGACGGGGAGCGAGATGGGGACCGCGATGGCTCGCGTGGCGGGGTCGGCGCAGGCGTGCTTTCGCGACGCGGGGCAGCGCGGAAAGCAGCATCCATGCTGTCGATGTCGGCCTGGACAGCTTCGTGGTTGATGGCGGCGGTCTGGCCGAGCGAGTCCTCGGTGTTGGGGAAGAGAATGTCGTCCCAGTGCTGGAACAACTCGAGGGCCCACTCCGCCTTGGTGTTCAAACCCACGCGGAGCTGCCGCAGGAACGTCTCGAAATAGAACTTGTAATCGATTTGGGTCTCGTCGCCCTCGCCGCTAGAACTCATTTGCGTGTCGGCGGAGAGGAACCAGATTGCCTGGGAATAGAATGAATATCAGGGAGGGAAGAGTTTGCGGATACACGCACCCAAACACCGGAGGCCGCGATCGCAGCAGGCGCTGTGCGTAAAATGCGATAAACGCGCTGGGTCACTCTGGCCGCCGGAAGCCTAGATTTGCCTTCAAACAGACCTTTGGCGCCATGAGGTCCGCGGATGATGCAGGCATATAGCTGGAAGTCATCAGCGGTGGAAAGGGCGGCGGCAATAAGACTCACAACGATAGGGAGAGGGCCACGGTAGGCTTTGTCGACATTCATCGTCCCGTCGTACTCTGAAAACAGCACCTCGGCCTTGAGAATCGAGTAGAAAGCGGCGGCATCTGCTGTCGCAGGTTGGTAGCCGATGCGTTTGGCGAAAGCGTTGAAGCGCGAGGCAGAGGTTTCGAAGTCGTCGATATTTGCGGCCTCTCCATCATCGAATTTGATGCTTGCGGCGATGAGCGCGAGGCTTTCATGGCGCAGGCGGGAGTGAATGGTGGATCGCTGATTGTTCATACCGTCGACGAACTGCAAAACAACAGACTTGTGAGAACACGACAGAGAGGGAGAAATCGGCAGCGCACCGCCGAAGCTATCCATGCCTGCCCCCGAATGGGCCGCGCATCGGCGGGGAGCAGCGCAATGACGTCGCGAAGTTGACCTTGGATGCGGGAGGCGTCGTTTGCAAACTCTTCTTTATCCTTGAAGTTAGGGTCCTCCTCCGTTGCCAGAAGAACGTGAGCGTCGGTGAGGAGGAAAAGGCCGTACTCGATAACAAAGTGGCGCCCAGCCTTGCGGACACGATCCTCGAGGGTGTCGGGGTTCTCCACGTCTCCAGGGGCCTCGGCAGACCGATTGCCGCGCAAGCGACGTTTCCGAGGCTGGTGAGTAGAGCCCAGCTGGTTGGTCACATCGGCGAGCTGGCGTTTAACATTGCTGTGCGATTCGCCGACGTCGTTGACGAGGGATTGGATGTCCAAACAAATCTGGAACAAGATGAGTAGGCGACCCAGCACTAGTATAAGAACATACCTGGCGTGTTCTGTCTGGGGTCTTGTGCGGGGTGAGTTGCTGCGTGAGCTCAAGCAACTCGGTGAAGGGGGTGATAGATCTGCTGCGTGAATCGTCGGACATGGGGGGTCATGAGAGAACAGTGCTAATACCCGATGCCCTTTTAACCCGCCTGGTGGTGGAGCTCTCGGCGTTGCCAGCGGGGTTGACTTGGAAGCGAGGTGGAGAAGAGCGACCCGGTGACGTGACGTCGCGTGTATGTGACATCATCACTCTCCGTTAACCGCCATGGCGCGCAAGCGCAAGTCCACCAAGTCCAATAATTCAACGCAGAAAACGTCCTCTACTCGCGCCCGAGCTGCCCCAATACCAAAAGAATGCAACTTCTGTCATGACTTGATTGTGAAACGTCTCGCGGACCACGAACGAATATGCAAATTCAACAGCATCGCCAGGCGCCAGGCGGCTGAATACCGACTCAGACAAAGGCTGAGGGACTCGAATGCTGTAGGTATAATATACCAACGCTGGAACCTCTCAATAATCCCCCGTATGTCCAGGTTAACACTCCTAACGCCACTGCGGGGTCATCCCATTCACCGACGGACGACTCGGACCTGCCGCCGCAACTCTCTGCGCTGTTTTCTCGCGAATCCTTGCCGATGGATGTGGACCCACCTCCTCCACCGGAAACTGGAGACATGCAGCTCCCCGGGCGGTTCATCTACGTCAAGCACCACCCTCACTCCGGCAAACCCAATGAAATTATCCCGCTCGACTCAACGGGTTCTCTGGATCAACAACACAAACTGGCACCGAAACCTGCCCCCGGGGAGCGTCCCTGGGCTCCGTTCAAATGCTTGGCCGACGCCACATTTGCCTATCGCTGTGTTAGTCGGCGGATGGCTAATAAGGACGTCGATGCGGACCTCGCACATCTGAGAACTGAGTGGGCGGATGGTCCGCGCGTTACCTTTGCGAATCATCGGGAGATGGAGCGGTCTTTGGACGCGGCACGAGAGGGGAATGTTCGCGTACGTGGTTCATGACCTCACTTATATTGTGCGACACATATTGACCTCGGGCAGTTCCATAAAACTCAAGTCTCGATCGACTTCGAGGGGCGCGAGCTCGGCGGAACCTACAGCGTCGAAATTCAATTCCGTGATCCATGGGACGTCATGAAGAGATGGCTTCGTGACGAAACGCTCGTCGGGGTCAGCACTTGGTTCTCGCAACAACGCTACCTCTGTCTCGATGGGAAGGTTGATCTCTCGAACCCCTTGTACGACGAGCCGTATACCGGGACAACCTGGGGTGCGGTCGATGTGAGTTCAACCCCCCTCTCTCCTCGATGTTAGTTTGAACAACTGGGATTACAGGACTCTCTTCCCGCGAACGACAAGTACCCTGCATGCTACGTGCCGGCACATATATGGCTTGACAAGGGTCTTGTTTCTACCAAAGTGAAGATGCATCCGTTCCTGCTGCGCGGGTGTTGGATCCATTCCGCGACGCGCAACGGCTCAGGTAACGGCGGTGCCGCTCTCCTGGGCTTTGTTGTCATGGTGCGACTCGAACTCCTTACCGTGTTCGCCGTCCTGACCTTCCCTAGCCTGCCGCACTGCGTGAAATCGATCCAAAAACCCTAAAGGGCGGCCGCAGGACGGAGTACGACACCCTCAAACGCAAGATCTATCACAAATTGTGCGGGGTGGTCATGGCTTCTCTGGAAGCGCGCTCGCGGAATGGGGAAGCCCTGCGATTTGGTGACGGGGTCACTCGGGTCGCGCATCCAGGCATTCTGATCGAGTCGATGGATTTTGAGGAAGTCGCGGCTTGGCTCGCGATCCGCAATTCGCGAAGCCTCCATCCTTGTCCAAAATGTCTTGTGCATCACAACGACCTGCACAAGCTGTTTGAGTGTTCGGTTCGCCGTACGCCTGAGTTGATGAAGGACGTTTTGAGGCGAGCCGCCAGACTCAAGGCTACGGAGCGCGAAGAGCTTTTGAAATCTTATGGCCTTCACAATTTCAAGGTGCGCCCTTGATCCGTTCTCCCCACCGTTTCTAACAACGCGTAGCTTTTCCTTTGGAAATTCAAGCATTCCGACCCTTATGCCGCCACATGCTACGACTTGCTCCATTACTTTGACGGCGGCAAATGGGGCCGCCATGTTTGGGTTCTGATAAAAGAATACCTTCAATCGGAGGGGTTGGCGTCGAAGTTCAACGACTAGTGCGTCATTTATCCTTTTCATCGTTCCCGCTTGTTCACTGTTGGCAGCATGAACCGGTTCCCGCGTTGGAGGGACTTGAAACATTTTCCCTCGCCGACGACAATTGATTACGCCGAAGGACAGGCCTTCGTTGATATCTTGAAGGTATGTACCTCTACCAACAACTAATTCTTTCTCCGTTAATCGCAATGTTGGCAGTGCGCTTTGCCTTGTTTAGTGCAACTCCTTCCTTCCAACTCGGAGCTCGTTCGCATTGTGCGTACAATGCAGAAACTTCGCACCATGTTAGGGCTTGAAGTTACCACCGGAACTCGACTGGACCACGTCAAAGATCTGGTGCGGGAGTATAAACTTGGTTCCGACGTCTGTGATTGTAGTTCATTTCTCGTCTCTTCAACTGACGTGATTTTAGGAGGTTTCCGACAACCACGGGAAGGACTTCAACTTCCTGAAGCAGCACTCTCTCTCGCATTCGATCGACGACTTCATGTCGAAAGGGACCAGTCGCAACATGAACACCCGTGTTGGAGAAGGCTTCCAGCAGGAGGTTGAAAAAATGTACCAAAAGACGAACGGAAAAAATGCGGAGCGTCAGGCAAGTTATCAATTATTTATTGTGTCTCGAAGGACTCAGCCCGATGTCGTGTAGATTGGCTTGCAGGATGAACGCGAGGAAGCTATGGCCCGTGTCCAGATGGCAATCGACGCATGGCAGCGGGCCCAGCAAGATAATGATTTGGAGGCCAGTGAGCGCACGGTAATCCCGGTGGCAAGCGAGACATCTTTGCACCATTGGCGCCTTGGTGCTCCGATGCCCCGTATTTCCGCTCGTCGATTGGAGGCTGAACGAAAGATGGACGTAGCATTCCGCAACTTTGACATGCGGTTGCGGGAATATATTGCGCAGTACCACCCCGCGCATCAAGTCCGATTGGAGCAGCAGATACAGGTGCGTAAACTTGACCTCTGTTCTTTCTCAAGCATTTATCGGGTTCAGATTCAACAATGCAAGGTTTTATACGTGGATTACCAATCCAAGGTTGACTGGAGAGGGGCGAGGGATATCTTACGGTGCAGTTCACTCTTTCATGGTCTTCCGCGGTTCGACTCGGTGATCTACGAAGACGACAACGACCCCTTGGCCCTTGGCCAATTACACTTTGTCTTCCGCTGCCACCTGCCTGGCGACGTCGCCCTCGACCTAGCAATCATACAACCGTTTCGTACGACGGCATGGCAGCCCAAAACACGCACGGACTGCCCTGTACGCCAGAAGTTGACATTGAAGAACAGTCACTTCATTGCGCTCGAACACGTTGTTCGCGGGACTCTACTCTGCCCAATTTTCGGTGGGAAGGACGGCATGCATTATATCATTGATTGTGTCGACGAGGACATGTACCTACGGTTGAATAACATCGATTAAATTTACTTCCTCTCTGTCCTCTCTGTCGTCTTCGCCGCCAGACGTTAATTTCCGGTGCCTCGCTTGGGACGGCATGCGACGGCTTGGAACTGAGTTCGTGGCTTGCAACGGCTTGAGACTGGGTCTAAGCCGCCCTGCGGCACCTTGCAACCACTCCCATGCAGTCTCAAGGCCACATGCTGTGCCATGCCGTTGCAAGCTGGCTGGCTTTTTTCCGACAATTACAATTCAAACGATCAGAACCAACCATTTTGAACATCGATCACGATTAGAGCACTTCGGGGGGAGAGTTTGATGGACATTTGGCGCGAAGCTGTTGAAGATCAAGCTGTTTTATACTGCAGCTGAGTCACCTGCCCGTGTGTGAGTCAGGATTGGTAATGTCGATGATTACTGTAGCAGTCTGAAGCTATTATTCGTGCTCGAATACTGCCCCAGGAAGAACTGGGAAGGCTACAGGATGTTTTTCTGCGCGTCGTTTCCCAAGTTTGAACCGAGTTGCGTTGATGTTGAACATCGCCGAGATGCCCGAAACACCCTTGCAATGATTTGAAGCCTAGAAATGCAGCCACACAGAACGGGCGACACGAGTCACACGACCATAGGCACCGACCACTCCCCCCACGAGTGTCATGATCAAGTCTCTGCCAGAAAGTGCGACCTCAGAGGAAAGGACTCGACCAAGACTTGACATCTCACTTCCATGGTTGAAAATTGCAAAATAACATCAATACAACGGAGAGGGAAGAATCAGTGACTGTGAGAAGTGTTTTACACCCGGGGAAAGGTCTCAAACTGACCTTCCTCAAGAATGTTGGTCTTTTGTTTGGACTGCGGTGTTTGTGATCCCAGTGATCGGACAATCGGCCGATTCGCGGCCGACGCCTCTTGCTGCAAACCACTACAAGCTTTCGCGCCGCCAGCTGGATTCTGAATTCTTGCGCTTTGATCTAAGCTCTGTACTCTTGCGTTTAGCGATGTGTACTCCACTCCTTGACCTGGTTCCCTGGTCTCTCGAGTTCCTTCACGATTGAATCACGAAAATAGTGATGTGCTGGCCCTGGCTTGAAGCCAGAAGCCAAGCCTACCAAGCCATGGCTTTGGCAAGCCAAGCCAGGCCAGAATCCTGGCTTGAGCTGGCCCTGGCTTCTGGCTTCAAATTCTCAAGCCAAAGCCAGGCCATCAAGCCATGGCTTGAAGTGATGCCATTTGAACCCATGGAAGGACAGTTATCTGAGGCATGTTTCACAGTTTTCGGGACCTAGTAAGTACCCCTTCTTGAATATTGACATCTTCTCCATATTTCTGACCAGGTGGATTAGTTTTGACAATTTTTAGTTCAACCAAATTCGGATCAAACTGCGTGAGTCCACACCTCCCCACTTAGAATGGATAAGTTTTGGTGTGAATCCCTTGTTGCGTTCTTAGCAGGCGGCTGGAACCTCAAGTCTAGGTTTTTTTCTGCTAAAATCAACACTCATTGCGCAGAAATGAACCGTGGGAATTTGTGCTGCCGAAGCCATGGCTCAAGCCAGAAACCATGGTTTGGCTTGGCTGGCTTGGGCCTCTGGCTCTGGCTTGAAGATTTGTGAGCCTGAGCCTGAGCAAGCCAAGCCCAAGCCATGGTTTCTGGGCCAAGCCAAGCCAGCACAACACTACACGAAAACGGCGAGCCACACAGGACCCCGCGCACGATCACGTCGACTTCCGGGCGGAATTTCGACGATAGCGTGACCTGTCTCTGCCTATTGAAGTTGAACTCACACCTGCTCGGTATGACATTTACCTTCCACCAGGAGCAGGAGTTGAACGTCTTACCCGGAAGGCATCTTCACCACCCTCGCAGCTCAGTTTCGCTCTACTTTTCTGACCTTTTGTTTGATCTCAAAATCCTGGTGCGCCGGACAGCGATCCAAGCCACTGCTCACCTCACACTGGATAATTGCAGATGTCATCGGCGTGTACCTACTGAATCCACTTCTACGGTGTGTTATTGCTGTACAGTGCATAGCCTTGGTGCGATGCCCGGAGAAGTCCTCAACAGCTGATCTCCCTTATTTTAGCTTCTTCTTATAGGCGCGCAACAGCTGTTCTTCGGCGGCTCACATCTCTCCATCTCCCACCACCTTCCTCCACTCGCATATATGGACACCGGCGACGAGTACTTCCCCAATGCAGGCCTGGACGAACCGGACGAACCCTCATTCGTCTCGTGAGCCCAGTGTTACCTCCCGATCATTGATCCTGACTTACGGCGCACAGAAACGGCGAAAGTATTTTTCCGCACGCACACGACTTCACCGTGGTTGGAGGGACATTCGCGACGAATAGCTATTCGGCAAGACCAGCTGTTCCCTCCGGTATCCTTGTTTCCATCAACTAGGGCTGTTCGCCGTCCCGTCGACGGGCACGGCCGTCGTTTTGACGGGAGTCGAACAGACCACCCCGTCCCGTCACCGTGCCGTCGCGAATTTCTCAGGACCTTCCACGGGACGGGACGGGTAACGGGACGGCCGTCGCGGGTATAGGGACGGGCACGGACTCATAGCACGACTAAACATCCTCAATGTTAGCCTTTTTGTGCGCTCAGGAACCTCGTCTCGCGTTGGGTTGCCAGTAACCACCCCTCGCAGGGTCATTCCAGCCCTAGAGTGTGAGGAAGACCAGGTACGAATATTAGCAACTCAAATGAAGGTGTAAGGTCGAAATCGTACCCATCAGGGAGTGTTTAATGGGCTTACAGGGTTGTTGTGCTCAGGTTATGTCCGAGTTGAACACAAAATCTAAAAGGGGAAACCGTAATCGGCGGTTGCCGAGCCGCGGAAACCTGACCAGCAACCTTTCAGAGAGACCTGATTCGAAAGTGTAAGTGTTGTGCTGAAAGATGTTTGACTAGTTGACCTTTTCTGGGGCAAAAATCCGAGGGATATTGGGCAATTTTCAAGAATTGAGAGCACCAACCCGTCATCCCGTCGACGGCCGTCGATGGACGGCAAAAAACGGTAGGCACCCGTTCCGTTCCCGTGCCGTCGCTGCTGAGGGAAAACCTGCAACGGAACGGGTCGGCTACCCGTCGCACGGGACCCGTAGAACCGGCGCGACGGGCACGGTGAACAGCCCTACCATCAACCTCGCGAGACATACCTTACGCGTTCGAAGATTTCCGCATGATTCCATGGGGGGACATTGACCTCCAACGAGACCTATCAGTCAACACGGAGTCAGGTGTAATTGACCGTCAGGGTGAACACAACTGTGTTCGCCGGGTCTATTCTGCAAAAGTGGATGGTCGGAGCTCGGATGTCACGGTGGCCGTGTATCGGGGAAATGGGGCGCGCGAGGTGAGTCAAATCCTTGTTCGATTCTGAGCTCTCTAACTGGGCAGACCAGGAATGGCGCCGAGATGCGGCAAGATATATGTCGATTCGGTGAATTGAAGGAGTTTCTGTCAATGTATGTCTGCCATTGTAGCTGACTTCTGTTCAGCCACCCAAATATCATCCAGATTTGCGCAGGAGCGAGCTATGGGAACCTTCATGCCCTGGTTTTTCACGGTGGTGCGTTAATGCGCCGTCCCTTTGCTGCCATTAAAACTCACGCGGATAATCTGTAGATCTGATCCCATTGAACGTCTACTTGAATGGCCACTCACCGATTATGGCCGCACATTTGTTTGGGTTCTATGTATGTGGGCTCAAATTCCCTCAGCTCCTGATACTGACTTCGACCGAGGTCCGCGAGTGGATGGTCCGCGAACTGCTTGTAGTCTGGAGCATCTTGCTGACTCTCACTTGCAGCAGGTGGCCGATTCGATCTCTCAGTATCGGCCGGTGAGTCTCGGTTCTGCGGGTGAACGATGTCTGCAAAACACTTTCAGGTTTCTCACACTTGGACACTCTGGATCCGTTCCTCGAGCGGTCGACTCTGCGCTGATATTATGGTCCCAAATGGGGACCATATCTTGGACTATCCCAACCGTTCGATACCTGACGTGCACGGACCCACTGTTTTTGACGCAAAGAACGACGAAACTCTCGCGATCCACTGCCTCTCACTTCAGCAGTATCACTCCATATGTGCCCGACTGAACCAACGTCGCTCCAGCTTCCCTTCGACCGCTGGCACATTATTTACTCTAGGAGCGGTCGTTTCCTGGCCGATGCCTCCTGCCAGCGAAGACCTCCGGGATGTCGGTCATGAGATTGCATTTTTACCGGACGTTCCCTGTGAGTGTAGCGGTTGGCTCGTTTCTGGCAAAGGTGCGGTGGGAAACCTGATGGGAAATGGATGGATGCGGTATTCGAGTTTTCCTCCGAGCAGATCATAGGATCCTGACGCAGTTATTCAACCCCACAGCTACGATGTCGATGAATTATTCAACACTGGCAGGGAATTCATGCTCTTCGTGGAAGCACCACAGCTTGACCTCGGGGGTTGGTTGCCTCAAGCAAACAACGTCTTCAGCAGTCAGCACATTATATCCAATTGGGAGGATTATAGTAGGTTTAATCCTTTCTGGTAGCTGCTATGTGTTTATTTCTCCAATAGCTCTTAAAGATAGAGTCTGTTTCAAAGTCATAGTTGGCAACCCGACCGCGGCATGTCCACCGGGTTACCTCTTTCTCTGTCCCGAGGAAGATTTCCAAGTTGGCACATCATCTTTTAAATGGCCGGACAATCCTGCCTATTGGTCCCTCGACGCTTCAGGTGTTGAGCGCTTGAGTACGAAAGAGGCGACAGAGCTTGGATTCCCACCGTTGGAGCTGAGCACCCGAGTTCAAGGGTATGCCTGGGATGCTAGCATCTACGCCGGCCTCCGGAAATTCCACCAGGCAAAAGGCTTTGACCCAGAGAGCCAAGAGGTCGCTCGGCATCTCGGGCTCCCGCTCTATCGATTACCGGGAAACATAGGTTTTCCGTTTGCCCACGGTGAGTCAACAGCTGGTCTCAGTGGTTTTATTTGTCCGAATTAATTGTTATCTCAAGTTGAGAAACATGAACATGGCGAGGAAGACGACGATGGAGATCACCACGAGGAAGAGGGGGACTGGGGAACAGACAAGGAGGATGGGGAGAATGAAGATTGTGAGGATGTTGAAACTGACGACAAGACAACCGAGTCGCAACAAAGTGACGCGGGCGGCGCGATCTCACAGTCGGTGCTACACTGGCATGCCACTGATGAGAAAATCCCAGTCGGGGTGACCCTCAAGGTCCTGATGAACCTACAGCTCGTGCTGATGGTATTCCTCGCAACGTGGTGGGCGTGCGACGATTGGCAGTAAATTCAGTCGAATCGCGATGTAGTTATAACTACTGCCTCTCCTAAAGGCTTGTACACGCGGGCCACTTGATTGTATTTGACGTCGCTCGAGTCGTGTGTGTTGAAGCAAGCACTAGAAGATCGGTTTCTTTCTCCCTCGGGTATCCCTGGAGTAAATGAATGCATGTCTTTCCCTAAAAAAATGGACATATAAAGAAATTCGACTAGATCAGTGTCCGAGAGCGCCGGAATAAACTGAAGATAAACTCGATCTACCGGGTACTTTCAATTTCCACTGTTCTTCCTCAATACAAAGTAGTTAGCGTGCCGTTCAGCCCCGAAGCCCTCAATCAGTAGAGCGGCCGCCCCGGAATTTTCCGCAGATGTTCAACATCGCCGAGACTCCCGAAGCACCATTTGCTCTAAAACCGCGGAGAACATGAACGATTTTTCGGGACGGCGGCCGAGTCTGAATAGTTGGGATGCACCACGCAGTAGCAAAACGATACGATGCATTCAAGCGTCAATCGCGATGCCTTCTACGGCGCTATCCGGTGCTGTCACTGAACTGAGGAAGTCGGCGACCTTCTCCCAATAACCGTGACACTCGAACGTACTCGCTAGAAAGACTCAGGTACGAACACACCAGTAAGGCGTAAGAAAGCGCACCGTGATGACCCGCGGGGAACGACTCGAACCGGTCCTTCTCCGGGACATGCTCTGCGACACCACGCTTCTGTGCAAGTCCCCACAAGTTTTCCATGTGTTTCCGCGGAACAATAGCATCCAAAAAACCGCTGAGCATGAGGATCGGCGTGCTCGGTGGGATCCGCCGGATTTTGGCGTAGGAATTCCACCGCTGGGTGCAGAGGAACGAGAATATTCCGATGACGGGGAAGCCGCGCACTACGCGTGGAAGGGATTCGAAGGTGTTCTCGATTATGAGGGCGGATATCTGCAAGGCTTAGTATAAGATGGTGCGTTCCACCGAGCGTGCTCACATCCGCCGGCCGCTCACTGGCAGCCCTAATCGCCACCGCCCCGCCCAAAGAAAGTCCATAGAGAATCTACGACGCGTTAGTCCTGAACTGAATCGCCGAGGACAGAATACGTACGATGGGAGCGCGGGAGAGTTCTGCATCGGCTTTAACGTAGTCGATGGCGGCTTGTGCGTCCTTGGAAAGACCTACACCGCGCGGATGGTCAGTGAAGTCACTGGTGAACACTTCCGTTAATAACGTACCGTTTTCTGACGGAATTCCCTCCGAATCCGCGTATCTATTCCATACGGTTGCCGAAGCCAGCAAATAAGGTAAAAGACCTACCCTCGGTACGAGACCATGAGTACATTACATCCCAAGAGCAAGAAAGCCCTCGCCACAGGCACCAAATCTGGGTAAGTCATCGCATTGCCGTGGAACATGATTATTGTCGCAATCGCTGAGGTCTGAGGTGCTTCTGGTTAATCGGAGACTCGCAAACTAGAATAGTGGCGCACGAGACCCAGATTGCGACGCGGCTCGTTCGGGAGGATATTCCCCTTGAACAGGTCCTGAGATGTGCCTCTGTGGACGCGGGACTGCTCCGACCATCGCATCAGGCAGCAACGGAGGACGATTTTGTCACCAGTGACCACTTTAACCATAGCATAATTGACCAATCGCGGTCGAATCAAATATGTCTCTGCGTCAAAGCTGTCAGTTGGCGGTTCCCAAGTCCGTCAGCTGACACAAACCTTGAAATGCGAGCGGGTATACCAGCAGGGGCTGCCCGTACTTGAGGAACTGAGGAAGAGTGAGAGGGCCATCGATGTCGAGAAGGAATCACCCCACCCGGCCCAATGCTTGCCATCCAGTGAGGCCCATGACGGGAGAGGAAGAGAGAGTGTGTGAAAGCGTACTTGCAGCGTGCACAGCACGTTGCACTGCCATACTTAACTGAATCAAAGATTGTGAGTCGATTTAGACACAGCAACTAGCACCGACCGTCTAATTACTCGTAGCGGCGAAGTAGCCAACACGTCACAACTTGGAGTCTCAGCCATGACATTGCAAATTGGAGCCGTGTCAATGCCCAGCTCGTGAGGCGTTGATAAGTTACCTGTCGAGGCTATTTGCTGTCTCGACAGTTGCGACTCACCGCAATCATCCATGATCCAACGGATTTTGCGACTGATCAGTTGATTTCTCCCGCCCTTTCGAATATCATTAGTGAGACACGGGGAACCCGAGCAAAGTGAAAGCGACGACGCCTCTGGCACAGTAAATCATAGAAGAGCGGAAACTCACTCGGTCCACATGAAGTCAATCCAAGCATAAAGCGCAAGCGCGATTTCGTTGCGTAAACGGAACTGTGGCTCTTCCGACTCTCGGGGGAGCGTAAGCGTCACGCGTTCTCCAGAGGGTTTGGTGGTCAGAAAACGCAGGAAAAATCAGGCATGTCATATAGCTTTCGAAGGAAAGCAGGTAGGCTGCAGCAGTGGAACCGCTACAGCAAAAGAGACTCAGAGAAGGCTTCAAGGGAGTCGAGGTCATCCGTGAAAAGGCCCGTCAAAGTCGTCGGAATGTACATATGCCTGAAAAGGTGACACTCCAATCGATAGAACTTGAAAAAATTGAGATCCAAGGGGAGTAAGATGCGACATGGTGGTTGAGACTCAAGAGGAAGTGCCACCGAAGTGGCGGCTTGTGTACGTTCACACGGTCACGTTCTTCAATATCACTGATCCGCTCTTTGCTCCCACCTTCATCGTCTCCTGCGGCCTTTCGCGGGATCCACCCCTCCCACGTCCTTGTGAGTGTGGGTGTGGGATTGGGCGTGCAATGACTCGACCCCTTCTAGTACGGACTTAACGTGCGGATAATTGACCTGGTTAGTCGGCCCGATACAAAGGGATCCCCGAATTGGGCAGTTTTGTCAGGTTTCAAGACAGGGTTTCCATTTCGTTCGCGTTGATTCTTCAAGTTTTGCTGACTGCAGAAGCGACGTCGAAATGACACGGGAAGAGGGGTGACCCAACCGAACCGAACTGCACCAGGTCCAGGTGTCGTCGTTCACCGGCAGAAGCCGCGCAATGCTCATGTGTTTCTACACAGGTGAACCCAGTGGCGCACAGTAAATCCGAGTGAGCTCTACCACCCTAGCATGCGGTCTCCGCCGGCGGTGTTGCCTGGTCATTTCGCCTCATTTCGCCAGTTCATTTCCTGACATTGATACCAAGGAACGAATTAATTGAACCAGGTCCACCTCAGCAATGACAGTGCTATAAGCCACGCAGCCGCATGCCATAGTCAACAATATATCGGGCTCCCGCTCATCTCATTATATTTTTTGCCCCTCGACGCACGCGAGTCGTATCACAGATCCACAGTGTGATGGATGCACTTCATTTCGGCGACATTAGGTAGCGCGCGGGGACCGACAGACTACAGGCTGCCCGAGATTGCTAGGCGACACCCCGCGGTCTCTATCTCTGTGTCAAGCTCCGGCCACTCCGCCTGCACCTTGGGCATCCTCCTGGCGGCGGCCCACGCCTTCGATTCTCTGAATATTTCTCGCTTACGGCGACCCTCAGCTTTCAGTATGTACATACGCTGGGCGTATACGACTTGTCCGACCTCAGCACTCACTCGACCACAGCCATGGTGATATCTATCGCCTCGAGGCCGTCTCCATCATCGCCTTCTTATCCTCGTGTGATTAATCCTGTGCGTTGCTCGGTGGAGGTAACTCTCCGCTCTGCCTCTCCTGCTAAATATTCACACCTGCGCCCGGTGGGGAAATAATCTCGTCTCAGCATCCGCGAACAAATGACTGACCACGCGGGGAACCGAGCCGCCCAGCAGTTCGAGGCGCGAACTGAAGCGTATGTACCCCCAAGGAGCGGTTCAATTCAGTGAACCAGGCCAGGTGCGACTGCATTAATTCGTTTCAATGAATGCCACCAACAAATAATTCGCTCTTCAGGTACATTGCGTCCCTTGGAGTGTCTCGCGAAATCATAGGACTCGCTCGAACGGTTTCAGTACCGAAATAACTGCTACTTACCGCCTACCTGTCATGCAGGTCAGAATCACCTGGCTCTTTATTTGCGGAACTCAAGCTAATCACAAGACCCGTTGTCTATATTTCGTGCACCCAGGCCTCTGCATTTCTGGACGGGCCGAACGCTCTGCAGATGCTATTGCCGCATATTCAGACGCCGTAGGGTGCAGCGCGCGCGGCATCCCCGATCAGGCCTCGTTGCTGTTTACTTGCACTCCATATTCGTCTGGCACAGATCCTCCATCTACACGTCCAAACCACCAACCGCACTTTTCTCGCACTCAAGGGCAAACAAACCCTTCTGAGCGGATTGGGGGCAAATGCCGGAGGGATTCGGCGCACACCCCAGAAAACGCGCCGGGAATTCACAGAAACGCGCAGCGCCCTATGGGATCCTTTTCCTGGAGGACGTAACCCAAATCCCTCAGGTACGACGTACGATCCGTTTCGCGCGCCCTGATGATGATATCACTGATATTGGCCCGTCGAGCTAGAACTAGCGTGACGGCTAGCTATGGGAGCGACAGTATGACTGCCAGGTGAGGAACAGGGTGACTTCGCGCGATGGTAATAATCGAGGGCTCGTTTCCAGCGGTGTTCTGCTCAAGTTGCACTCATTCTCGCGAATAAATTACACTTCCCAAGTTGCGGGCACCTTCCATTTCGTCGTCGGACGCGTAGATTTGGAGGCGCCGATAGTGCCTCAAGCTTCATGCATCCCTTCGGATCCCACAAGCTCGGCATGATCCTTCCAGTCTTGGCGGTGAGGTGGAAATCTAAATCTGTCCTAACATTAGGGAGCGGAAAGTCTACTCTCGAGTGTACCCTTTTTCAACTGGCAGAACCATCATAACCACTAAAAGCTGGACACGCCCAGGACCACTCTAGGTATTTATTCTTCGCCTCTGCACTTCGACAAATTTACATCGGCGAGCCAGGCCTTGCAATCAATCAACAATCAAGACGACGGCCGACCGAATTCGAGGCCTCGCTCGCCTTGATCGCACCTATCCAGTGTTCAGGCTCATCTTCCCGACTGAGTTTCAGTGATGGATAAATTCTTATGCGTTCCAACTTGAGCCCGCAGCAGGGTTCTCATTCGTTGCAGCGTCATTGACCAGCCAGAACTGTAGTGACCTTTGCTCATAATTGCGTTCAAGCGCTCCCAAGCCTCCGAACGGAATAAAATTGGGACCTGGCGGCAAGTTGCGTACCCACGACGTCGTCGCGTTGTGCAGCGTGAATGAAGGGAGGCAGATGCCTCCGCCTCCAAGCCGGAGGAGATAACTGGTATCATTCCTGCTCGTGCGCCTCATGTAGAACCGAATTTAGCCTCAACGAAACAGACCAACCGGCAGCCCCGCTAGAGGAAAATAGGCAATTTTCTGGAGTCGTCGTGATCTGAGAGGATGGGTGAGATGGTCCGCTAAATATAACGCTACCGCATCTTCTGACGAAGAAACACTGATCTTCAGAGCGATACATCTTCGAATCTTCACATTCTTCACGTCGTTTACGTGAAACGAAACAACCGATTTGATTTGTCTCATTTTTATTCCAGTGTAACCGTGAGGGATATGCGACCATGGAGTTGAACAGCGAGTGGGCTGTGTTCAGGTTGTTTAATCTCACCGGCCATAAAATCATGACTCGGAGCTCCATCTACATTCCATCGCAGATTGGGGACGGAGTTCAATCTAGCCTTACAGGTGACTACAGTGCACCTCAGGGAAAATGTACCCTCAATTTACCAGTGTAACAGGTTGCGCGACAGACCAGGTGGTCCACGAATGAATGGTAAGCCGTGCGCGAGGAAGCCAGACATGGGAACCTTCCTTAAAGACACTCGGACGCCACCTCCTGTGACTTAAGTTGATGTTCCGTCCGTGGATGTGTTCTATCTCATCCAATGTCGCCTGGAATGTCCCACTCCGGACTTGGCCTCACGGGAAGCACCCGACAGAACCCAAAAAGGACGGCGGGGGGATTGCCGGGAGATGGCCGAGATGGCCGAGAAAATTCAACCTTGCGCTAAAAACCCCAGTTTGGTCACTATTCCGAGGTTATTCCGAAAGAAACGTCATTCCTGGCGAGCCTTAAGCTCAGATATAGCCCTTGAACGCTTGGTTCGGTGTCCTGGTGCTCAGGCGAACAACCAGGGCGAATGAACACACCGTGGATTCGAGCCACACTCGCGGGCGAGTGCAGATCATGTAACCGCGGTCGATTAGTGGTATATGTAACCATTCCACGTTCTGCATTATCATCGCTTCAAGTGTCAAAGAAGGAATTTAGCCACTGCACAAAAATACACAATGCCGTGATACCTCCGTGGTCACTTTTTTGTGTTTCTCGCACCGATTGAAAACTGCCTTGGTAAGTGATTCAATCCCCAATCGCTAACCACAGAACTCAATGCTTTGACCCTGCCGCAGCTGTTGTTAGGTGCAGGAACACCACTCACGCTGTTCTCCGAATCTCCGCTGGAATCGAACAAAACCTGACCGAATGACGTCGACTGATGCGGCGACCGCCGTCTGTGCCGAGTGCCTGGAATGGCGCCTACCTGCCAAGTCTCGCAGATTGCATTGACTAGGGCTACAGATTCTCTTCTTGATGAGTTTCAGTTACCTAGCAATGCCGCAAAAAGTGCCGGACTCGGAGTGTGTAAATTCAAACGTGGTGGCCGACTGAGCCGTTTCCCAAATGCCGAGCCAACGGTAGGGAAAAGGTACATCCCTTCCACGATGTGTCGCAACAGCCGAGAGGTAGTTCTCCGAGGGAGCGCTGGTATCGGGATATTGGGTATGCTTGACAAACGACCTAGAACACAAATTATGAATTTACAGTGTCCGTTCCCAGTATTTCTGAACCTCACACTCGAAGTATCCAAGTCAGTCGTGTACTTGTTTGGTGCTGGAGAAGAAACCCAGAATGGTCACAGGTGTTTCTGTATTGTTTTCAGATCCTCGTCTGCGAGGACAAAATAATGAAAGATGCAAGGCGGCAAAAAAAATCAAGTCAAACTCAATTACCTGACTCCGAATTGAACAGGGTCCTCCTGCCACAGTGGAATCATTCTGAATAATTGAGCAGGTGCACACCCTACGCTATCAGATGTTCCTGCATTATTTCGAGCTCTTGATATACCAGGGCAAGATAATGGATACACAAGGTGGGAGAGAACACACCCCAAATGGAATAGGTTGTTTCCTCCTAGAAGGTGTTGCCCCAGCAAGGCGCAAAAAAAAAAGGCTCAGAGCACCTGGGTTGGAAACACTGTTACCGGAGACCTACCAGCATTGTGCGTGTCTATGCTTCGGGATGGTAGAGCCAAATAAAAAGCTCCGCCTGAAGCTTGAAACACTTGTCGCCCTCCAGCTCGAGTTCCTTGCAACTCAATTTCATGCTTCAGGGTTCAATCCAAGCTCAATGTGGTTGTGTAATTCATACAAGGAGGGCTACTCAAGATGATGGGAATGAGCTCATATTCGCCTTACTGCAAATTCTTTGTTGGGTTCAACATTATTCGATGTGTGTTCACTGAATTTCTCTGGACACAGGGTGAACACGGGGAGGAGATGTCTTCTGGCTTGATTTCTATGACCAAGTTGCTGATTGCTGAATGTCTCTGAGAAATAAAAGTCACATCAATCAGTTCCCCAACATCACCCAACCCCGAATTGAACAGCGACCTCCTACTTCACATTAACATTCTTGCAAACTGAGCAGGTGCGCACCATGTGCTATCAGGTGCTTCCACATCATTTTCAGCGCTCGGTAGCGACTCAAAATAATGGACCCCGGAAGGTAGGGAAAAAGGACTATGAAAGGAGAACATCACCCTACCGAATTGACCAGGGATTTCCTGCTCCAGCAACAGCTATGATTTAATTGCAGCAGGCACACACCATGTGCTATCAGGTGCTTCCACATCATCCCCAGCTCTTGGTAAGTATGTGAGCTCACAATAATGGACCCCGGAAGGCAGGGAAAAGGGACTATGAAAGGAGAACATCACCCAACCCCGAATCGAACAAGGACCTCCTGCTTCAACTCTCAATGCCCATTCAAAGGAAGCAGGTGCACACCATGTGCTATCAGGCATTTCTGCCTTTGTTTGTGACTCTTGATAGGCGAAAGAAAAATAATAGTTGAGTGGACCTTGAATCAACCAGGGGTCTCCTGTAACTGTTCAACTCTCAATGTCCAGCAGGGACCTTCCACTTCAACCAAATTTAAAGGTAATTGCAGCAGATGCACACCATGTAGTATTAGGTGTTTCTCCACATATTAAAGACCTTGCTGAGTGTAACTTGGGGATTGCCGAATTCAATATGAATTGCTCTGAGCAAGGATTAACTACAAGTAACTGAAAGATGTGCTCTGACCCGTTTCTACCGGCCTTGTAACTTGAGTGGATCATATGTCTCCGAGATAGGAATAAAAGTTAAAACCATTTATTGAGCACCGTCACCACCACCTGACCCCGAATCGAACGAGGGCCTCCTGCTTTAACTCAATCACTGCCACATAGTTTGAGTAGGTGCACACCATGTGCTATCAGGTGTGTCTGTATAATTTCCGGGCCTTTATATGCTCTAACATTTACTTGTGGTGGAACACAGGAGGTTTGGAAGAAACGGGAAAATTCAACCAGATCTTGGGATAAATAATCTCGCAAGGCGGCACAATCCAAATTTCAGACCGCGCTGCCTGTGAGGTGAATGTGTGAAGGAGTATGTGCTTATTCATGACGGTGCCGCGGCGTGCTCGTGGAAGAATTATACAAGTTAGATTCGTTGATTTGGGGTTCAACTAACGAAGGTTGACTGACCCTCTGGTTGGATTCTATTAAACCACCCTCTACCAAGTTCCCCTGCCTGCCATTTATCCAGAAGTATCCTATGTGTTCCCCCCGGCAAAGAACACCCCAGACCAAAAATGAACCACTGCCGACTCGCGGCATATGTGCCTCAAGACAACGACTCAAATTAGGACGCACGCGGCCCCTGGGATTTTCACATCGCGTCCTTAAGTATCGTTACGCGGGTGCAACCGCATATTACAGGCTTAGCTGCTACCTCCCGCCTGAATTTAAATAAATAGACAAAGAGGCTATTCCTGATGCCATATCCGCGAACGTGGCTGACAGGACAGGTTCACTTCCCCTTCCATCTACCTTACTGCAACCACCTCGAGAGAAGACACCTGAGCTGAAATCGTGCTTACGTGTCGGCAGTGAACCGAACCGGTTCGCGATCAGCGGGGATTATGCTGCGGTGGGCGAGCGTGGGCGAGGGAAGGATCGATCAGCGCCGGCGTCTCGGGACACAATAGCGTGCGAGTGTGCTCCCTTTCCTGGCTTCCACCCTTCGTTCGACGCCTCAGCTCGTTCTGGATCTGGACATACCCACTGGGAGACGGTACGGCGCACTTACGCGTCCAGCAGCCGCTGCATACACCACACGCAAGCAAGAACGAGTGAAGGCTGAGGATGCCGCCGATCCGCGAGCACGCGAGGATCTTGTACACGTTCCTCGCGGATGAAGACGCGGGGCTCGACGCGCACGACGACGACGACGAGGAGGATGAGGAGGGTGCGTGTTACCGCGCGCTGAGGGAGGATAATGTGCTAACTGATATACTTTCTTTTCTTATACTTTCCTTTGTCTCGGCCCTCCCTTTCCTTCCGTCACATACCGCTCCTGGTGCTGCTACATAAATGCACGCGGCTTTGGGGATTCCCGTTCCGTTGTCTTTCGTGGACTTGGACTGGGTCGGCTGGCTGGCCTCGACACGCTTTCACGCTCTACCCTGCTCTACTTTTGACTGGACTGGCTGGCGGACGCGCAGACACAGACATGCCCGCCCTCGTCGACAACCCCTTCGCCCTCCCGCTCGAAGACGCGCCCCCGGGCCCGCCACAGCAGACACACGCCCAGACGCAAGAAAGCATGATGTCCTCGCTCGACTTCTCTGACATCTCCTTCCCCGCCGCACCCTTCGCCTTCTCCTTCCCCTCCTCCTCCTCCTCCGAAGCAACTACCACTACTACCATAACGGGACCAACCGGGCGTGGTAGACGCGCAGCTGCACGCCCGCCATCGTACATCCCCCGCCCACCCAACGCCTTCATCCTCTTCCGCTCGTCCTTCATCCGGAGCCAGAACGTCCCCGGGCGCGTCGAGGGGAACCATAGCACGCTCAGCAAGATCATCGGTGCGTTCCTTTGCGTCCCTACCTCCCCATCCTGTATACATCCTTCCTGCGCGTCGCGCCGCGAATTTGCCTCCGCGGGACCTTTTCGCTCGATCGATCGATCACTCCCTTGTCTGTCACCTCCCTCCTCCTCCTCATCCGCTTCATCCACTCTTTCTTTCTTTGGTCTTTCTTTTTTCTTTTCGTGCATGCATACGGCACCACCGCCTCACCTTTTCTTAATCTCCTCTGCACCCGCTCCCCGCGCGCGTATCCGAATCTGATCATAACAAATGTATAGGCAAGCTCTGGCACGCCCTCCCGCCGCCCGAACGCGCGCGCTGGGAGGAGCGCGCGCGCCTCGCGCAGGCGGAGCATCGGCGACGGTACCCCGATTGGCGGTTTAGGCCCGGGAATGGGATGGTATGTTCCTCTGCCCTGCTCTTCTCTTCTGCATCCTCCTCCTCTTCCCTTCTTTACTGCACCGACTCCGATTTTATTTTCCTTTTTATTTTTCTTGTGTTTTGCCTATCTCGCCTCCGACGACCGTGTGCGCTTTCATTTCATTCCGATTCCATTCCGATTGCGCGTTAGGCGGGGGGAGACGCCGCGCGCCCACAGCCCACAGCCCGAGATCCGCCGCAAACGCTAAGCGGTGGGGTGGCGTCATGGCCTTGTGGCGTCGCGTGGCGTTGTGGGCGCGAGCTGGCTCGCTCGTCTCGCTTTGGTGCCTGGCGCTGTGCGCTGTGTCGGCGTCTGCTGGCACTGCGGGTACCTGCGGCATTCGTTTCCTTTTCAAGACGGGCGCGTCTGCGTCGTCTTCAAGGGCCCCGTATCCTCGGGCACCTCACCCCCGCCTTTGCCTTTCACATTTCATTACCTTCTTCTGGCGCTGTCGTCTCGTCCGACGCCCACGTCTTCTTTCTTTTCTCCATCCTCTCTTTCTTTCCTTCTGCATCTTCTTCGACTGCCTTTGGAGCCTATTGCTTGCTCGTCCTCGCGACTCGCGACCCTTTCTCCGTCCGGTCTGGCCGCTCACATTCTTTGTTTATTTATTTTCGTGCTTCGGGCGGGTGGTGCGACTTCTTGTTGGTGGATGCGGGGCCAAGGCCGGACGCACTGTGCTCCTCCTTGGGACCCTTTCTCCGTCCGCTTGGAGGAACCGAACGCTTTTTTTTTTTTTTTTTCTTTTTTTTTTCTTGGCCCCGATGTGGCGACGACGACGCGGCGGGCGCGGGTGCCGCGATGGCAGGGATGGACGCACCCGGCTCTCTGTACTCCTCTCTGGAACCCTCTCTCCGTCCGCTCTGCCAAAGACTCGCGATCACCCCTTCTTTCTTTTTTCACCTTTTTTTCTTCGGACTCCTTTCGTGCGGGTGGAGCGACTCCTTGCTGGCGGGCGCGGGCCACGCGAGGGCATGGATGGATGCGCGCGGAACATCCTGTTCGCGTATCCGCTCTCTGGTCGTTGCGGATGTTGCCACGTTGTGATGGCGCTTGGCTCTTTTCCCGTTCTTTGTTCCATCGACTGGCCTGCTTGGTCGAGGAGGAGGACGCGGACGTGGACCCCCCAGGGCTCCTTTGACGCACCTATGAACGACGCCAAGGACCGGATGGGGTCCGCCTGCAAGTGTGTCGTATCCATTTTTTTCTCGTTCTTCCTTTGCTGGGTCGGGGCCCCGGACGACTAGTACTCATCCTCGACTACTCATTCTTTCATATTCGCTTGTGGCTGGGTCGAGCCAGACGCAAGTCTAGAGCCTCCTTTAACGAACTAGGCAACTTTGTTTTTCATATACTCCTGACCGGCCAATCTTTCTGCCTGCCTGCTTCATATATTACTCGATATCCTTCCCACCGCGCTCACCCTCCTCTCTCTTGCTCTCTCTTCGTCTTCTGTGCAACGCTGACACATCCCTCCGCAGAACGCCTTCGTCAGCGGCGCCAACGGGCCAGTCGCAAGCGGGAGCAGTCCCCGGCGGCGCAAGGGCCGTATTAAGGACGGCGGCGGGGGTGCGGGCGCAGTGGATGATTCCGGTCCTGCTGCGTCGACCAGCAGCACGCCCACGCCCGCGCCCGCGTTCAAATCGCAATCGCATTTCGAGTACGACCACAAGGATAACGACGGAGAGGAGCGGGGGAGGACTGCGAAGGGCAGGGGGAAGGGCAAGGGCAAGGCGGTGAGCGTGAGCGTGGATGCGCGGGGGAAGGGGAAGGGCCGGGCGCGCGAGGAGGATGGAGATGGGGAGGGCGGGGCGGACAGGAAGGGGAAGGGCAAAGGAAGGGCGCGCGCGAATACGCATACGGTCGCGTCCTCATCATCATCATCGGCGTCCTTCGCGGCCACCTCCAACGCGCCGTTCACCTCCTTCACTACCAGCGTTTCCAGTACCTCGCCGACCACGACACGCGCGCGCGCTGCTGCCGATACTCAGACCGACGAGGAGCACCAGGCGAAGGTGCTCGCAATGGAGCGCGCGCGCGCGGAGGAGAAGGAGCGGGACAGGCGCGCGACGGAGGCGCGGACGGCGAAGATCACGGAGCTGCTTGTTGAGGGGAAGACGGGCCGCGTGCTCGAGCGCGCGGTGGAGGAGTGGGAGCGCGAGCGAGCGAGTGGTGGTAATGGGAGTGGGCCAGGGGCAGAAGAGCCAGGGCGCGGAACGACGGCCCACGGGGAGAGGGAGGCGTCGCGGGGGAGGGTCCGCGCGCCGGCAGGGAGGAGGGGACGAGAGCGCGAGCGGGAGAGAAGGGAGAGGCGGGAGGTGGATTTGTCGGCTGATGGCGCAGAGCGGAGGCAGCCGTTCCCCCCGCTGCAGTCGCCCTTTGGGTCCCCGACGCGCTCGCCATTCGCGAGTCAGCCCCCGCCTCCATCGTCGCCGTTTGACTTTGAATTTGGCTCCCCCGGGCAATCACCGTTCGCGCAGCAGCAGGGGCCGCCCTCGCCCTTCGCTCAGCAGCAGGGGCAGCAGCACTCGCCCTTTGCCTCTCCCGAGCAATCGCCGTTCACACAGCCGCCGCCGGGGTCGTCGCCCTTCGTCCCGGGCTCGCCCTTTGCGCAGCAGCAACAGCAGCACTCGCCCTTCGCGCCCTCCGTGTCGGCGTCTCCCGTCCCTTCGCCCGTCCATGAGCATAGCACCTACACCTCGCCACTGGGCGACACCGGCGATACCTCCGACTCCGCGACGCGACGCCCGTCGCTCATGCTGCCGCCGTTGACGCACATGTACAAGCGCTCGCTGAGCGCGCCTTGCGGGGTGCGGGCGCCGCTGCCGCCGTCGCCGCCGACTGCGGGAATGAGTGGAGCCGTAAACACGGACATGGCGATGATGATGTCGCCAGTCATGGCGCCTGCGGTGGCGACGACAGGGACGCTGGGTATGGGCATGGGCATGGAGCGCATGCAGGAGGACGTGTACCCAAGCGTCTCAGGCTATTTCGCGCCGGCACCAGCTCAGCAGACTCAGACCTACCCTGCGCAGGGGCATGTGCGCCGCGATACCATTTCGTTCCCTCTCGCTGCCGGGGCTGGAGCTGGAGCGGGCGGGTACCAGCACCCGTACCGCCACGCACAGCACACTGGGAGTCCGGGACCGCGACGCGTGCGCGGCGGCGCGTATACGTACCCCCCGCCGTACGCGCATGCGCCTCTCCCAGTGCCAGACAGGGCTGCTGCGGGCGTTATGCACGCGGGTCCGGGGCCCGCGCCGAGCTATGCTGGGGGTGGGCAGGCTGGGTGGTGGTGGGACCGGGCGCGTGGCGGCGGCGCTGGCGAGGTGTATGACGGTGGGAGCAGGGATGGAGTGGGCGCTGGGGAGGACGATGGTTGGGCTGACGGGGGCGTTGGGTTCGGGGTGCGTTTTCAGATTTCCGTTTCTTTCGCGCTTCCCCACTATCTCTTTTCTTCCCCTCGATTATTATTTTTTATTATCCTCTTCCTTGTGCTGACTGTTCACTTGCAGGAATACGTCCCTGGCCCACCGTCGCCCTCCCCGCCTGCATCCCTAGCCTCACCCTCCGCGTCACCATACGCCGCACACGCCACCGCGGTCCCCGTCCCTATTCCTAGCCGTTTAACCGCCGGAGGGGTGTCGGCCGCCGTCGCAGCAGGGGCAGGCACACCCTTTCCGTCGGCGCCCTCGTACAATCGCGCCGATCCATCCGCTCACCCGCTCCCCCTGTCCCCCATATCGGATTCCGAAAGTGGCGACCCACGTTTTCGTTTCCCTCCGCCCGAGTCGGATTCGGGGGCTAACAGTATTGGATTTCGATTCGCTGCGGCGCACAGTCAGCCTCACGGGCATGGGGCCCCGATCTCGAGCTTCTCGACGCTGTCGGGGTGGGCGGGGGACTTTGGGGTGTCTCCGCCGGCGTCCACGGCGACGACGGTCTTTGCTCAGGGCGCGAGCAGCAGCGGTAGCAGCATGAATGTAGAAAACCCTGCCTCAGGGGGGAGCGGCAGCGGAACCCCGCCGGCACGGACGTCGGGTTGGTACCAGCCGCCTGGATGGGAGAACTCGGTCCAGGGAAACTCAGGCGCCCTCTCGACAGGGATGGCGGCGGGCGAGGAAGACGATGCGTGGGCTGACGCGGGGCCAGGTTATGCCTCGCTCAAGGCGTCGGCGTCGGTGTGGCCGCAGTCGGAGTGGCCGACTGGGCGTGGTGATGTCGAGATGTACGACTGGGGCGCGCCGCGCTGATCTCGATTCCTTTCTTTATATTCCCTCGTCGGGAACTCATCCTCTGTTTTTTTCCACCTTTCTTCGTGCTCAACCACGAATCCTTGTCTCTCTTTTCGGATACGCCATACACGATACGCGATCACACGACTTCTCTCTTTCCGACTCGGTCTTTCCCTATCCTCTCTTTTCGGATCCCTCCAAATGCTCGTACCTTCCGCGCGCGATACACCCGCACCTCCGTTTTTGTATACCCTCATTTGACCGCCCCCATCTCGACCCAATCTCATCTCACACTGTACCCTTCTATCAACCCATCCCCCGTGTATTTATTAACCACCCTTGTTTCTCTAGAAGATGTACCGTACCTATCGCCGTGGATTATTTAATCGTCGTCCTTCCCCTCGAATTGCGCCCTGCCGTCCCCACTTCCCACCCCACGCCATCCAATTTCCACAACAAAATTCCATCCCGGATGTCATCCACAAGCGTCACCTCGCAACCTACGGACGAACCGACTCACGGCGGCAATAGGGCTTTTAAGCTAACGCCAACCTTGGGCGAACCAGGCGTCTCTGCATGAGCAACAAAGGAACGTCCCAATTAGGCCGTGCGAAATCCGAGCTTCCTCCGACGGAAGGTCTCCGTTTCCGAGGTTAAATTAAATCGTGGCCCTCGGTGCGTCATTAGAGCGGCCGAGAGTCGTTTGTTCTTTGTCTTTGCCACTCGGACCCGAGGGCAACCGGTCCGTAGGATGGAAGAGTCGACTTCGCGACGGAAGTGGACCTCTCCTTGTTCCTGCATAAACTACTCAGCCGCATGGATTATGCGTTTTCTGATGCCTTTTGACAGTGGTGAGTGTTTTTCGTGTCGAGGGCATCGATAACAGTCGATAACGAGTGCCGGTTGACAGACGGCGAACGGGTCATAAATTTATTACAGGCATCTTACTGCATGCGCAAAATTCCGTCCGACGCGCGGCATATGAATAGCCTGTTCGATGGTGCATTTCCTCTGACCGTTCGCCCTGGTGTAGAGGCACAAACGTAGGCATGATTATACTAAACCAGGTCATTGCCGATGTGGGCGGAAGCACGGGCATTGGTATCCATGACCTTTAGACGGAAATGAATATCTCTCCAGCACGTCCCACTGCATCAAATGAACCACTATATCCAGACTCGGAAACAGCTGAGTGTCATCTTTGTTTCAGCTGCTCCAACGCGTTCGTCGTCGCTTGCAGCCTTCGTTGCGCGGAGCGAGGTTCAGGAGTCGATGTTGACAAAGAGACCCACAACAAAAAAAAAGATCAACACACTATCGCTCCCGCCTGGTTGAAATTTCGTTGCAGAGCCATCTTTCACCCCTTTGCATTATATTCGCAGTTATTCTAGTCCCAGGCTGACTCGCTCCTCTGCAGACTTCGCTTTCCAGGAGCTACTGCAATCTTGGATAGTTACGTTGATCGCAATGTCTCGGAATCGAATGGCTTGGTTCTGAGCCCAATAAATCGTGGTCAAGATATTAGTTAGCCTTGAAGTATCACTGTTCGATTTCACGGAGTTGAATTTCGTCGATGGCTTTACCACCTTTACCACCATTGCACACCAAAGTTGCCCCTTTGTGTACGGGCCCCGCAGGTTCCATGCGCCACAACTCCTCTCTGACAAACCTCCCGCTGTGCATCCCGCTCGACTCGGGCCACTCGAAGGCATAACCCAGCGCCCGTTTGTGTTCAGCTGCAGGCTTTGACGGCCGCGGCGCACGTAAAGTTCCCGATTAGTCTCAGAAGAAAATTGGCAGTTAATATTGCAGGTACAGGATACCTGGACGTTGGCCCCTGATCGAACTCCGATCGACATTTGGTGCCTCCCATGCGCTCGGACGGAATATATTCCAATCCCTTATAAACGCCACATACTTTCAGGGACTTTCGACGCTCTCCCTCCACATTCATTATGTCCTTCTCCTTGTTCCCGTCCGCCGGCCTTCAGGCCTTTATTGCTGCGATACACTTCTTGGGTACTTCCTCTTATCCCTATTTGACCTCTACTGACCTCGCCTTACAGGTCTCACGATCCTTACATTTTTCTTCTCGCGGAGAGTGCTGGGAGAACCGGGTTCGGGTCAGACTGTGGCCAGCCTAACATGGCCGCGCGTCTGTATCCTCTTGGTGTTCATCGACTCCTACCTCTTCATGTTCAGCTGTGAGTAATTGCGCCGGATGTTTCCCACCACTGTGTTGACGATTATATTCAGCGGGAATCCTGATTTACGGTGTCGGCCTCCAAATGAACCACACCGCATGCGCCGCCGGGATATACATATGCGTCCTATTCTACTCGTCCTCCAAAGTCTTGATCTACGCCTTCTTGAGTGAGTTCTACGCCTGAATCTTCCTTCGCCCCGCTCATGTTATGCAGCTGAAAAGGTGTACATCGTTTGGGACACTAATCGCCCGCGGTTGCGTTCTCCCGTGTATCTTATTTGTTCGGCCACCGTATTCTCGTACGCCGCCGTTATCATCATCATGATAATCGGTGCGTTCCACTTTCCTACATCTTGGAGTGACTTCTGATGTGGTTCTAGGACGCGTCGAACAATTCAGGCCCGGCGACGGGGCATGTATGTGCTATCGAGCCGTACCCGTAACAATCTGCTTACCCACGATCGTCTAGGTGTCATCGGCCTCAAGCCCACTGCCTCCATCCCGCTACTCAGCTACGACCTGTAAGATCACCTAGGCTAATCGTCAGTTCTATTCTAACTCAACCCACAGATTCATCAACGTCCTCCTGACGACTCTGTTCCTCTGGCCCTTGTTTCGGTCAAAGCATTCAACCACTCGTCTGCGCCGCGTGGCCACTCGGACGCTCGTGTGCGTATTACCTCTTCCAAGTCTTGCACTCGCCTTCTGACGGTCTTTATTCATTCAGCGCCGCCGGGGTGGCTCTCACAACGTCCACTGTCAGTATTCCTCCCTTCACGCGACGTCAATGAACTAACCATCCTTCGCAGATTAACATAGCCGTGCTCACGATAATGAAGGGGCGCCAGCTTGGGTGGTTATGTCTCGCGTGTTGCGGTGTAGACGTGCGTGCTTTTCTCCCCTCTTTTCTCCCCTTCTAAACCAGCATTCACCTCAGGTTGTATGCAACGCGGCGGCGCTGTTCTGGGTCACCATTGGATCAACGTCGACCGCCGTCAGCGGGGGTCGTCAACTCAGCGATAGCCGCAGCCACTCAGCCTCAGTAACCGGCTCCCCCAACACCCCCTCATTCAACGTGAAGGTGAACCCTTCTCCTCCCACTCCGACGCGTTCCACATTTGGGCTCAACGCGGACATGAAGGGGTCCAACGTCTTCAGGATGGGGAATTTGTCGCCGACGACAAAGGAGTTCCAAGTGAGCACCTTTATTGCATGTCGCATGTTGTTCGTGTCGCTCATCGATGTCCATAACCAGATACATGTTACCACTGAGTCGGAGGTCACCAAGAGCCCCCCGGATCTGTCTGCGCTCTCCAAGACGTCCTCAGAGGCGTAATATGAATCAATTTGCTGGCTCTCGTCTCTTTCCTTTGGGTTCCTGGCGGTTTTCGCCATTGATTTTGGGTTTCGAGTAGCGTGTTGTAGGATAATAGTAATGTACTTAGCTTCAAAGCGGCGGATGGCCAGTTAAATACACCGAACTGTGGTATCTTTTCCTTTGTGCTCAGTCAGACGAATCCCACGCGACGCGTATCTACGGGTCCAAGTCCATCACGTGGTCGTGAACGTTCAACCTTGCTGCGGCGAATCGGAATGATTTTGAGGAATTTTGCGTGCCGGAGGAGGCGGGACTGACCGACTCGTTCTTTCATGAAGTTCTCTGCCCGGTGATTCAACCTAGTCTGCTACCAGTGGTCGATTTTGCCTTGATCGGTCATGTTACTGGCAAGCCGCAAGAAAAAAATGAACCAGTGTCAAATTGCGCACTCTTTGGCCTCTACAACCACGGCAGATAGCTACAAATAGTCATGGGCCATCCTCCAAACCTCTAGGAGCGCAGGAGATATTCGTTTGTGTGTCAATGTTACCATAGGTTACCAAACAAGGAAATTTCATTCTTTATCGACTTCCTTGCTCTCTCGATGTCTGGGAACTCTAAAACTTTGTCACAGGGTTCCTGTATGCGGGTCTAAGATGGTACTCCATCACCGGCTCAGGAGGGTCGGTCATCAGAGGTCCACCTCCATACTTCTTCCTTCATCGGGCGCATGGTGTAGTTGGTTTATCACGCCCGCTTAGCATCCGTTAGCGTGCGGGAGGTGTTGGGTTCAATTCCCAATGTGTCCATTCCTTTTGGCTTGCTCCGCGAGTGTTCAGGTCTTCAAAAGAAACCCCAAACAAGCAGCTTGACGACAATTGATGCGGCCGCCGAAATGTGGAATAACACCTTTAAACCTCTTCCCCTTGCTCCCTCCTTCCATCCAGCTCATCTAAACACCCTAGGCTACCCCTGTGCAAAGTTTCAGAATATTTGGGCCACAACTGAGGCGGGGGGAAGGTCGACATTCTGACTCCCATTGATGGATTGATCGGAACAAGGTTTCGAAGTATTTTGGGGTAATTTCTTATACTTATATTCCATGCCCTTCACTCCTTCGAATTCTTCCTCCGTGCTCCTCAGTGCGCCTTCCCTCCGCCCTGTGGGACCTTCTGTCCCAACTTACGTCGAACAGTCGAAGGAATTAATTGAGGATTTACTCTGCTTGTGAAGTCGGGATCAGACTGACCTGGCGGTTTTGGTGAAGTTGAGCTTCGTGTGCACTGTGCAGGTACTCCGTCTTTGTGATTTACTCAAACTGCTCAGAGCCTTTCATAGTGAGACAAAACATCATTATTATCGGACGAATCCGCAGCTTGAACGGGTTGCACTGTGGGTGCCCAAGCCTGTTTGTCAACGCACGGCGGCCAGATCTACCACGGCAAGGGTCCCTCCCATTCAGTATAAGTCCCCGTCGGTCCATCATCACCCAGTGTCGCCAACCTCACCGAGTTCTGCGCCGCCTCCTCCAACGTCCTCGTCCCTCTTCCTCCCGTCATATCCGTCGGTGTGAACCCGGGATCATCTATGTTAACCTTCCATCCCCGGTCTCTAAACCGCTGCGCATACCCGAGGGCAAGCATGTTCAGCGCAGCCTTGCTGCATCGATACGCGGGTGCCGAGACATGATTGTCCCGGCCATGCGGGTCCGCACGCATGGTCAACGAGGCAAGGTTGGAGGTAACGAAGACGATTCGTGCGGCGCTGGATTGCTCGAGGAGGGGGATGAACGCTTCGGTGACGACGGCGGCGCCAAATAGGTTCACCGCGAAGGTCTCCTCGAACATCGCACGGGTTGTGACGAGATCGGTTCCGATATTCAGCGCTACGCCGGCGTTGTTGATGAGAACGTCGAGGCGGCCAAACTTGAGCTCCACGGTGCGGACCGCGGCTGCGATGGACTCGTCGTCGGTGACATCGATTCGTAGCACCTCCACCGAGTATCCCTCACGCTGCAGGGACTCTGCAGCTTTGCTTCCTCGGTCAGGATCTCTGCTGCCCAACAGAACGTGGTATCCAGCGTGTTCCTTGGCAAGCTGCCTCGCGATGGCGAGTCCAATTCCCTTGTTAGCTCCGGTGATGAGGACGACAGTGGTGGAAGGAGAAGGCATGGATGGCGTGGTAAGAAGTAGAGCGCTCAAAGGCCGAGCGCAGCAGTCCGGCTTACGACAGCAATTCAACATCTCGATCACACCGGGATCACGGGAGTTTCTGGGCCACGAAGCGTCGAGCACATAGAAGGCATCCGCTTTGCCATGCATAAAATCTCAATCCAAAGTATACTGGAGATGATATACGTAGCAAGCAGGATTGCCAGACCACAAGACACCGAACAGTGGCTGTCCCAAATTTCCCACGGTTGAATTTAAGATTCGATGTGGTTCAATTTTCAGGCTTCGGTCAAAAACGGTATCCACAGCTTGCGTGAAGAAACAGAGTACTATCCCAGCGCCGACACCATGTTCGAAAAGATCCGGGCGACCCCCGTCCCTTCACAGGCGTCAGATTCGTGAGATGCGCCTCCACTCCTCCGACGCAAGGAGAACCCCGGAGTCGGTATGTCCTACCAAATAATCAGCTTTACTTCACACACCAGCAAGAACTCGTAACATACACAGTTATTCTCCGACCGGAAGGCACGCAAGTCGCATATCGTCGTGTTCTTGCACGTGGCGTCGCAGGCATTCACGACTTCGCCGCCGCGGTTGATGAAGGTGCGGTACATCTCAAAGGCAGTGTCATTCCGCTCGAACACCTCGGTGAGATTGTGCCAGAAGGCGGGCGAGAGCGGTTCGTGAGGCGATAGTCCGACGAGGGGCCCGTATGTTTCGCGGGCGCTGTAGTAGAGACTCCATCGCGCTGTCGACCGTTCAGCACTCGGGGACTCTCAAGGCGTTCGGTCGACCTACGCTTGATTTGGAAGTGGGCATCCGACGCATTCGCTGTGTTCAGTTAATATTATGATGGCCTCGAGGTTTGTACCACGCACTGAAGAATATGCTGGAGTCCATGACTTCATAGGTGTCTGGGTCTATATCGTACACCTTGAAGGCTGGGTTTCCGCCTGAACTGGGCATCAGTGCTCCGAGTCGTTCGTTCAAAGATTATTGTGCCATACTATTCGGAGTCAAGGCCGGTCCCTGTAAAATATTATCAGTCAAAACGCTGATGAGATATTGTGTCAAGCCCCACAATTAATGCAGCGCTGACAGCGGTTTGCGCCGTTTGGTCACTGTAGTTGGAGTAAGCGATTTGAAACTGATCCTGAACCATCATGAGTTGGATACGGGGGGTGGGTCGAACGGTTGATAGTATATACCCCGTGGGTGTGTCCGAAGAATTGCGCTGCAACGGTGTTCTTGTATCGCTGAAGCACCTGATCGAAGTAGTTTGACTGGAGAAGGCCGAGGAATATGAGGAGCGGAAGATTATCTTAACGCGCAGCGACTTTCCTGGTCAACCAACAGGTCCCCTCCTCCAATTGGGATGTGCCCAATAATCCACATCCGTTCGCCTGCGTCCTCGGCGGCCTGTAACTGGTCTACCATGAATGCAATTATGCCATTTGGGTCGGGTCTGCGCTCGTTGGTGATTAGTGCTTGGGGCGATATCTACGGCGCGAGACGTACTGTACAACATCGCTGTCATACAGCCAGAAGCTGCGACCAGAAAATAAGCGTGAGCCCTACGGCTGGTGCGCGTCTAATTACACCTACTTTTGCTTGTACCAATACTGAGTATTGACCGCCATGATCCTTAGGTTTGTTCCCGACACGAGTGCAGAGTAGCTGCCTGAATGGTGGTCGACTTGCGAAGCAGCACCTGCTTTGATCCATCGCTATCGGTTGAAAAGATCATGAGCGACATCAAATCGACGATCCCTCGAGGGAGGTGTACCTCCCAGTCCGCGCTCTGGATGTCAAACACCCACTGGGAGTTGTTGGCAGTGTCCGAGGTGCTTCGGGCGAAAAGGTTGACCGGGGAGGTATCACTGGCGATCGGTTCAACCACACAGAAATAACACATCGAGCGACCCGTACTGATTTCCTGTGGTAAATGAGGTGAGAGCAGAGAAGAAGAATGCGAGGTAGGACGAACCAAGTGAGGGGAATATGGGAGCCGTGAGCTTCGAGGCCATCTCCGCATTAAAGTCATGAATATCCGCCGATGCATCTCTGCGCGATGGTTAGGAAGGAGACAGAACGATAGAACTTGAGCCTACGTTTGATTGACGAGCCACACCATGCGTTCAGCAACTGTTGGAACCATTAACAAGTGATTGAGAAGCCTTCAAGGGCAACCTACCATCGCCAGTAAATATCGAGAACTTTGGCTTCAGGTGTTCGACGGCAGCGAGCATAGATTCTGCCAGTGAAACGGGAGAGTCGCAATGCGAATCTCCATTTGGGCCTGCCGGTAAGGTCGGCACCGTCGGAGAATCCGCAAAGTCCCGACAGCAAATCGGTTTCGTGCAGTTCGCCTCTGAACCAGTCTGGGAGTTGAGGAGTCAGTGAATTATGGCTGCCGAGAGACAGGAGAATCAGCGCGCACAGTATATTCACGGTCGATGTGCACATCACTGAGATGGACGACGCGGAATGGCGGGCGGCCGCGGGACTTGAAGGTCTTCGGATGCGCGGGGGCGGGTTTCGGGAATTGCACGCTGAATGGCGTGGGTGTCTTTGAGACGCACACGCCCATGAGCGCGTCGCAGAGCTTTTCGGCGGTTGGACCAGTCGTGTTGATCTGCCGTAGCGCCTGCCCGAGAACCGGACCAGCGCCTGCAACGACGCCGGCGCAAACGTCAGGATCGGCCGCCTGTGGTATGCTACGTGAGCGCTCTGCTCGAAGATGGGTAGACAGGGAAAGGACTTGCCCCGAGTTCAACACAGAGGCCAGTCAGTTGTGTTATGAGCGCGTCGTTCCCGCTTTGTGCCACCGGCTTTAGAGAGGTCAAAAGACCGAGACAGGAAGGGCAATCGACAGTGTTCTGTAAGGCAGAGCGGATGGTGTGGATCGAATCTCCGACCACAGCGGTCGCACTGAGGAACGCAAGAACGAAACTGGGCAGCATCTGGACGGGATGAAGGAAGGAAGCAAGAGGAGGCGAGAGAAGCTCGACAGCACGTCCGTGTGAGAATCTTTGAGTACTTTTACGTGGGAGGTAACCTCCTCAGTTGGCAGTTGGAAGGGAAACTGGCTGTGCTCGAGACACGCCTAGTGTTGTGCTGGCTTGGCTTGGCCCAGAAACCATGGCTTGGGCTTGGTTTGATCTGGCTCAGGCTCACGAAGATTCAAGCCTGAGCCAGAGGCCCAAGCCAGCCAAGCCAAACCATGGTTTCTGGCTTGAGCCAGGGCTTCGGCACGGCATATTCCCACGGTTCGTTTCTGCGAGGAGTGTTAATTTCAGGTGGAAAATACTAAGCTTGGGGTTGCATAAGCTTGCTTCAAACATAAAAAGGAATTCGCACCAAGATTCCCTCCTCTTACAGTGGGGAGGTATGGACTGGCGCAGTTGGATCCAAATTTGGTTGAAGTGGAAAATTGCCGAAACTACTCCACCTGGTCGGAAACATTGAGAAGACGGCAATATTCAATAAGGGATACTGACCAGTTTCTAAACATTGGGAAATATGTGTCAGATAATTGTCCTTCCGTGGTTCAAATGGCATCACTCCAAGCCATGGCTTGATGGCCTGGCTTTGGCTTGAGATTTTGAAGCCAGAAGCCAGGGCCAGCTCAAGCCAGGATTCTGGCCTGGCTTGGCTTGCTGAAGCCAGGGCTTGGTAGGCTTGGCTTCTGGCTTCAAGCCAGGGCCAGCACATCACTAGACACGCCGGCGCCAATCAACCAAGTGCATCCCGAACTCAACTGTTCGTGCTGCTCGGACTATGGATGACTTGAATAGCTGAATCGAGGGCTATTTAGGGAGAAGAATAACACATAATTGTACAGTGAGAAAAACATGAACATCACTCCCTTGAACTCGGGTTGAATTTCTTCTCATGCAGCGAGAACCATCCGAGCTAGGATGTGCGCCAGGCCAATACCCTCACACTCTCCCGAATCATGGGAAGCACTCGCTCGTTTCCGTAACGAAAACCCCGGAGTCGGCGTATCCTGCACATATGTGACAATTAATTTTGAACAGTGTTGAAATCGAATTTGTAACGCACGCAATTATTCTCCGACCGAAACGCGCGCATATCGCAGACTGTCGTGTTTCGACAACTCTCGTCGCAGGCCGTTACCATTCCCCCGCGGCTGATGAAGGTGTTGAACGTTGTTTGAAATATCGTATCGTTCGCGGCGAAGACCTCGGTCAGGTTGTGCCAGAACGCAGGCGAGAGCGGCTCTGTGCGCGGCAGCCCCCCGACGAGCGGCCCGTACGTCTCGCGCGCGCTGTAGTATAACCCCCATTTTGCTGTTCGGCCGGGCTCAGTATGTACAACGAGTATAGGAATAGTTGCTTACGGCTGGTTTGGAAAGTGGGGTCCGAGATATTCGCTACGATACATCAAGTAAATCTGAGCTCTAGGGGAACACGAGGTATGAATCCGACTCACTGAAGATCACCTTCGCGTCCATGACCTCAAAAGTGTCCGGATCCACGTCGTAAAGCTTGAACGCCGGATTCCCGCCTGCCCACAGTTCGTCGTTGAAAAGGAAATAGCGATTAATCAACTTACTCGTCGGCGTCAACGCAGGGCCCTAAACACATTGTCTTGTCAGTCAGTCAATCAACAAGGTAAAGACCCGGAGGGGATGGAAGAAAAAAGTTCAAACGACAACTTACAATCAGGGCAACGCTAACGGCGTTCTCCGCTGTTTGGTCACTGTAATTCGAGTACGCGATCTCGAATTGGTCCTATCGTTCACTCGTCAAGGCCCGAACTGAGTTCGAAGCCATACTATGCGCCGTACCTTGTGACTATGCCCAAAGAATTGCCCCGCGATCGTGTTCCTGTACCGCTGCAGAATCTGGTCGTAGTAGTTCGACTAGGAAATTGAGACTCGGTCGATGTTGTTTACAATAATGATGATTCAACACACCTGGTCAACGAGCGTATCCTCCTTCCCGAGCGGGATGTGTCCGATAATCCACGCGCGATCGCCGGCGTCCTCCGCGGCCTGAAGCGCCTCCACCATGAAGCCGAGTATCCCGTTTGGGTCTGGCCTGAAAGATGGAGACTACTTCAACACACGGTAAAATTGGTCTGTTGGGAGACGCACTGAAGGACGTCGCTGTCGTATAGCCAGAAACTGTCGAAGATGGCGAGTCAGAGCGATAATTTAGGGAGACGACGACGCACTTTTGCTTGTACCAATACTGGGTATTAACCGAAATGACACGCAAACCAGCGCCGTTACCCGTCCCGGGCACCTTCGCTGAATAACTCCCAGACTGGTGCTCTACCTGAGCCGCCGCGCCCTGCCCGATCCACTGCGCCCACCCCGCGCTCTGAGTGTCGAACACGAACTGCGAGTCGTTAAGGGCGTTGCTGGTGTGCCGCGCGAAGGCGTTGACTGGCGCGGAGTCGCTGCGATTATGTTGTTACAGGTATGCAGGAAGAGCAGAAGGAAGTGAAGACGTACTGATTGCCTGTGGGGACAAGGCAGTTGGAATGTGGACACACGTTGAAGGATCAAGGGACACACCGATCGAAGGGAATATTGGCGCGCTCAATTTCGCGGCCATCTCGGCGTTGAAGGCCGCGAGGTCGGCCGTCACTTCTCTGTCAAGGATTCATTCAACTACTGCGTGTATCGGGGTGGCATTGCTCTCACGGCTGATCAACGAGCCAAATAGCTCCCTCCACCACTGGCAGTCATTCAATCAGATAGAATAAATACTTTGAGAGCTTGAACCAGGCTTACCGTCCCCAGTGAAGATCGAAAACGCCGGATGGATGCGTTCAATTTCCTCCAGCATGGAGTCGGCGAGCGTCACCGGCGAGTCGCAGTGCGAATTGCCGTTGGGCTCCGCAGGAACCGTCGGCGTCATAGGCGAATCGTCGAAATCCCTGCAACAAATCGACTTTGTGCAGTTTGCTTCCGCGCCAACCTGCATCCATTCATCCCTCAGAAACAACTCCCGAGATTAATCACTAGCACCCACAGTGTACATGCGATCGATATGCACGTCGCTGAGGTGCACGACTTGCACTGGGGGGCGTCCGCGCGATTTGAAGACCTTTGGATGGGCGGGCGGGGGTTTGGGGAAGGGCACGGTGAATGGGTTCACCGGGTGGGTGACACACATCCCGAGTAGGGCGTCGCAGAGCTTCTCTGCTGTCTGCCCGGTCGAATTTATCTGGCGCAGATCATGCGCCAGGATAGGGCCTTCGCGCGCTATCAATCCTGTACAAACGTCGGGGTCTGCCGCCTATGAATGCGTCAATCAAGGAAGTTGTTCGGAAGGGGAAGGATTTTGTGCATACCCCGAGACCGATACACAGGCTGGTGAAAGAAACAATGAAGGCATCGTCGCCGCCGAGTGCGATAGACTGGAATGCGCCGATGAGGGCCAGGCAGGATGGGCAGTCGTCGGCATTTTGGATGGCGGAAAGAAGGGAGTCCGCGACCGAGCCCGTCGCAGACGCCAGATAGAGGGTAGCCACCAGAGGAAGTAACATTCTCATCGTTCATAGCAGCAATCGCGAGAGGGCGCCTTTTCATGGTGCCTGGGTGAGAAAAGGAAGAAACGGTACACGTGAGACGTGTGTTCGAAATTTCCTCACAGAGCGTCAGGTGCCAGAAGGGCGAGCCATTGCAGGTCGGAAACGTTCGATACCAGATAATTTTGTCCCGTCCTGAGGTGAACGTGCCCGAAGACTGTACGCCGTAGCAAAGCCGTAGGAATTTGGAATTTTCATGGGCCAAAGGTGATCCGGGGGTGATTATCCATTGAACGAATAGAAACCCAGCGGAACTCCAGATAAAATGTGGGCGATACCCACCGTCGGGGTACAACGAGGTACAGGTTTGCGGAGAACGGTACGCCGGTGGTTGCCGGTGGCGCTAGCTTCCGTAAGCTTCAAACACGGTCAGGTGACTGGGTCGCGTTCCCCGGACAAATTGCGTGTCAAGGATGGCAAAGCGACGGAGAGTAGCGGGCTCACATTTCACCAGGGCTGAACCCACGAAAACGTCCTTTTGGCCGACGATAAGCCTCTGGATATCCTCCAAACTTGACCGCAAATTAAGAAGAAGAAAGAAAACAAAATCCAAGTTAGAGTCGCCGCGTGAAGTCAAAAACGACAGAGACATGAATGAGGAGCCCGTTGTTCAACGGGACCGCTCCGGAATATACCTATCTACATACCTCGAGAGCGCCGGCACCGGCGTCTTGTCTTTTCACCGTCCATTCCTCTTCCCGTCTTAGTTTCCTCTTGGTTTCGCGTAAGGCTGGAGCTTACATTTCTGCGGGCGGAATGTCACGCTCTCGGGAATGGTATGGACAGCGCATGTGGCGGCTGGGGCGCTCAGACCAAATCAGTGGCTGCCCAAGAGTCGGTCTTGACCTTTTTCGACTCTTCTGAGCTCATGAGACCTCGAAGCGCTGGTTGAGTCACATCGCGAATCAGGCCATGACACAATGCACCGCGTGTGCTTCATTCCATGCTCTCAAAAATAAAATGTTACGTGTCTCAACCTGACTTTTCGACGTCCAACCCTCGCCGGACGTTCCTGACCGCTGATCTCTCCTTCCGTGTCCGGTGTCTGCCGTAGTGACATTTCTTGGATCCGAACCGATCCCCGCTCGAAGTCTGGTACAAAGATGCGAAGATCTCCGGTGGAGGCCGAGTCGACAGCGCCAACCAGAGAAAATTTCAACCGACGAGATGCTAGTTCAATTATCTCTCGCGCTACCCTCAGAGCCCTCTTCAACCGTCATTATGATTCGACATGCAAATGGAACTCTCAAACTGAGACTTGAACTGGGTTTCAACCAGCGAACGAAGGGTCGAACTGGATGGTTGAGAGATTTAGTTGTTCGAGGAGTGTGCATTCCCATGGTCGTGATCCCCGTCTCCGCTGCACATGTATGCATGAAACGAGAACTTCTGCACAGTGCGGCGAAGCCTCGGAGGAATCCCACACAGTCCGTTGTGTGCGAGTTGCGTGGCAGCACGGCAGGGCGCTTGCCAGCCAAGGCGGGATTACGGAGAGGCACTATCGGCCTCAATTCGGCGCAGCGGAGGGTCTACGCCGGACGACGGAAAGTGCCCCAGACGACGCGCACGCATGGAAGCCGAGAGACGAGCGGAGTTCATGCCCGTTGATGCCTTGATTTTCGCACATAGAGTCAACAAGGTAATTGAATCCCCGAAACGATCGCGGATGCGAAGAGGACGGATATGTCCCTTCGACTACAGACCAATTGACGCTCGAGCGAGGCCGTTGCAACTTACGGGGACACTGGTTTCCGGTGCTGATCACGATATCTTCCGTTGTGGCTTGGTTTGAATGGGTAATCCCGAGGAGGCGCGTACCTGTACATATCTGTTCCAACTCTTGCGCCTACATCCGCCGCACACCCATGTCACCGTGAGATCACCGTTCTATTCCTACCTACAAACTTCTATGTGATTCAAAGACCATCTACGTGATCCCGGCTCAGCTCAGAGCCATTCGACAGTCTGGGGAAGGAGGACGCCGTCAGTTCACGATCACCGGGCGTTCTGGGGGGAGAGGGATGTCACAGAGACAACTTACCGCGGGGGGCTTGGACGAGATGTCGTAGGTGATGCGGTTAATGCCCGCCACCTCATTCGTGATGCGGGACGAGATGCGGCGCAGGATCTCGGGCGGGAAGACATACCTGATGCGTTATTTATGTGTGTGATCAGTGAGCGGGAGACAGAAAAATGATCAACGCACCAGTCCGCAGTCATGAAATCTTCGGTTTGAACCGCACGCAGCGCGATGACCTATTCACCAACAAAAATAAAATCAGCTCAACCCAAAGCACCAAGTCAAACCAAAAACGCGCGAGGAGCGGAGAGGGAGAGGATAAAATGCAAAATGCAGATGCGAAAGACCCAACGCACCTGCTCGTACGTGCGAGCGTCGCCCATGACACCGACGGCCTTGACCGGCAGTAGCACCGCGAACGCCTGCGCGATCTCGTTGTACAGTCCCGCCTTACGAATTTCCTCGATGTAGATGCTGTCCGCCTGCTGCAAAATCGCGACCTGCGAGCGGGTGACGGGCCCCAGGATGCGGATGGCGAGGCCGGGACCGGGGAAGGGGTGGCGCTGGACGAGCAGCGCGGGGATCGCGAGGAGGCGGCCCAGGGCGCGGACCTCGTCTGATAAATCAACAGTGAGCCCGGCGTTCCTCTACCGTCGGTGAGAGAGGACATCACCTTTGAAGAGCTCCCGTAGCGGCTCGATGAGCTTGAGCTTCATGTCCTTGAGCAGCCCGCCGACGTTGTGATGCGTCTTGATCGTCGCACTCGGGCCCTTGAAGCTGATGCTCTCAATGACGTCCGGGTACAGCGTGCCCTGAAGCAGCCACTCGACCCGGCCCTTCGCTGCAGCGCCATTTTTCTCTTCCTCGGCGGCAGCGGCCTCGAGCTTGGCCGCCTCCGCCTCGAAGACGTTGATAAACGTGTTCCCGATGATCTTACGCTTCTGCTCGGGGTCCTCGACGCCCTCGAGCCGCGAGAGGAATAGGTCCGACGCGTCGACGACGGTGAGGTTGACGCCGAGGTCCTTGTTGAGCATTTCGTCCACTTGTTTGGCCTCGTTCAGGCGCAGGACGCCGTTGTCGACCATGATCGCGTGGAACCTGGCGCCGATTAGACAAGATAAAGCGTGAAAGAGGGAACGAGCAAACCGATCTCCAATGGCCTCGTGCATGAGTTTGGCGGCGACGGTGCTGTCGACGCCGCCACTTACAGCTCCAATTACACGCCCGGTAGGGCCGCATATCTCCCGAATCCGAGCAACCTCCTTACCAATAAATTCTTCCTAGTGGCGAGTGAATAAACGATAAGGCTGTGAGACGATATGAATTACCATTGTCCAATGCCGCTGACACCCGCATATGTTCAAAATAAATCGGCCAATAACCTCTTTGCCGCGGGGGGAGTGGGTGACCTCGGGGTGGAATTGGATACCATAGATTGGTTTTGTGTTGTGGGCGAGCGCCGCATAGGGCGCCGTCGCTGTGTATCCAATTACATGGAAGTCTGGTGGGGGCGCCGACAGCTGATCCCCATGGGACATCCACACCTGTATAAATTGAAGCACATCCGTCAGACATTGGGATCGGATCTCTCACCTGCATCTCGTCTCCAAGCCCCTCGAACAATGCGTCGACGGACGCATTTTCTCCGCCACTTTTGGCGAGTTTGACCTGAGCAAAGCCATATTCACGGTGGTCGCATTTTTCTACTGTCCCTTTCAGTTGCCACGCAAGCTCCTGCGAACTTTTTTAGCGGGAGAACTTGATACGAATGTCAAGAACAAAAAAAAAACCTGGAGACCGTAACATATCCCAAGAATCGGAACCCCGAGCTCAAAGATTCCGGGATCGACGTGGGGGGAGTCCTTATCATAGACTGAATAAGGGGAACCGGATAGGATGATGCCTGTAGCGGGATTACTTGAACGGGCGGTCCGAGATACGAGTAGCAAAGCTCCGACCTTTGGGCTTGAACTTGACATCCTTCAACTGGGTCGTACACGGCATGAGCTCAGCGTAGACATTGTGTTCGCGACATCTTCGCGTTATCAAATGACTGTACTGGGTCTGGGATGAACGAACGATTACAGATCAGTGCGCGACGACGAGACCAACCTGGGATCCGAAATCTAGGATGAGGATGGTGTCAAACTGGTCGTGTATTTCGGCCATCTAGAATATGAATGTCAGCGCCGGACAAAGCGAGGTCTATCGCCTGTTTTCACCGTTTTTCGTGGTGGTGGATCCAAGGAGAAAATTGACAGCCGACGAGTCACGCGTGACCGGATTGATGCGGAAGGCACACGGCATTTGGCGCTTGCTTTTGACTTTCTGTGGACTTTCTCGTCGTTTGTTTCCTGGTCCTTTTACACGTTTCGCCGTTCGACGCTCAACCTCAAACACTCGGGTTCGGTCTGCTCGGTCTGGAGCCTCACCCACTCTTGGCATGACCCACTCTTACCGTCTACTCGGCATCAGGAAAAGCTCCTGGGACCGTAGTACGCCGGCTCGTTATATAGCCGAAAAAATTGCTCTGTAGCTGCCATAGTTCGGGGGCGTAAATCTATAGCAGTCTGTAGCATCTCTTGACTGTATAGCTGTGTCAGGAGGACATATAGCACTACATCACCTCCCCGGCAACCTATGGTGAGTAGATGTACTGGTGGTTTACTGCCACGGCGGCAGCGATCTGCAACTCTTCTGTGAGATTCTACTCCCCGTTCGACTCAGTGAGTAAATAATCCAGGACAAGGTCAGGCTGCATCAAGGGAATAATGATGAACACCAGAGCCCCAGAATTTCGGCCGAAAGAGAGCACGATAAGATTGTTGAAGTTGGGTTCAGTTTGGGTTCAGTTTGGGTTCAGTCCGAGATCGACTGTCCGAGTTAAAGAGAATTTCCGAAGTAAATTGTGCAAGTTGTAGTTGTAGGCGGCGCCAGATTGATGGTTTAGAGTTGTCGAAGCTCTCGCCTGCCTGCCTGCGTTCGAATTCGGTTGAGTTGTTGAGTTGAAGCGGCAAGGCATTAGCCGAGTAGCCGAAGTGATGGGCCAATCGGATTAATCAAACGGTGCCGTAAGTTGGTCGCAGTCCTTGCTTTTGACCACCACGTCGCCCACTTGCCCCCTCCTTCTGCGCCGTCCTCCAGCGTCAACGCCCGAGGCTAATGAGCCGAAATTGAAGAGCCACTCAACATCCAAGATTTCAATCCCTTTGAAGTCCCTGTCCACCTCCGCAAGCAAGCACCAAGTCTCGACGGTCAAAATGCTGCCAAGTCAAGTGCTGTTTGTCAAGAATCAAGCAGAGGCCCGCAAAGCACCCTCTCCTCAAGATACACAAATGTGTCCTGGCTGGCTACCGCTTCAACCTCTTTGTGCCAGTTCTTGATCATTTGACGGACTCGGAGCTGCGGTGTCGTAGTGGAGAGGATTTCGAGCTTGCTGATGTTGATGTTCGCCGTGCCTTAGGTATGTACGTCATCCTTATCTACGTCGCGCCTGTTCCTCACGGTCCTTTCCAGTTCACGCCGGGCGATCGTCGACAACTGTCGTGGCCCCACACGCGATGCGGTTGCCCAGCGCTCACGACGCGCTGCCCGTGACGCCCAGCCGAGCGCGCGTGGACCCCCTGGACTTTCTACTATATCCATGTTGTTTGCGTCCGCGCCGGGGGTAGGGTGTGTGGGAGAGGGCGACGGCGACGGCGCGCTTCATCATACCTCAGGTGATGGATCCTGTGCGTGTTTCGGGCAATATTATTTGTTTTTGCAATACTTTTGGGTGCGAAATTTTGAGAAATCTGGGGTTCTAGACCCGCAATGCAGACTATATTGTGATACATAGCTACTGTGCTACGAGACTATGGATGCTTGGTGTGCAACTACACTGTCTATATAGTGCTACAAATTTGCGCTGGGAGCTACAGCATGCTATATTTTAGGGGACAAACGATGGCGCTATAGTAGCTATCAACACTATGTAAGTCTTTGTAGCTTGTTGAATTTTTCCTGATGGGCCGCTGGCAGTCACTGCGGCGAGCGGCGAGCGCCCACTGCCGAGGCACGTCGAGGCATTCACCGCTCTGTAAGAGCCGTTGATGACACTCGTAGATCTGTTTTTGAACAATAGATCGCTCACATTCATCTAGGTCACTGTTTCTTTTTGAAATATTCGATTTTGGCTCGCTGAAGACGCAAGAGGATTCGACGCGTTTCGCACTCGATGGAATCGGACAATATACGCGAATGGCCCGCTACGCCTCGACACTGCTTCTACCAGAGGGTCGACCTCGATTGACGGGTGCAATAGGTGTTAATGCCGGCGCATATCCTCCTTTCTCCTGGATTTGTTCCAGATACCCTTATTTTCGAGGTTCACGTCCAGCAGCTCGAGAGGACGAACTCTCAGTGTCATACTTTAATCCCTCAGCAAATCAACTCCACACAGGTATGTTGTCTCGATATCACAACCGATATCACAACATAAATGTTTACTCAACGACGCAGGTTTCGAAGCCATCTTGCTTTCAAAACGCCCAGAGTATCGGATATAGCGGTATTCTGGATTAGAAACCCGGTCTTCTTAGAACGCCTGGCAGTTACTTTCACTGGCTGGCCTTGCGACAATCCCGGCGTGCTCTGTCATTGACATTTATGTGATTCTTTCAGGATGATGCAAGAATACGACCGACCGTCGGCGCGAACTTGTTCTTTTCGTGATCGTAATCAGCAGTCGATGGGTCTGTCCGACGCCCCAGGCTGGTCTGCGATCGGAGGTACCATACAGAGGTGATTTTCCATCTTCGCCGGGCTTCATATCGGAGTCCGGGAATCGGCCGTTCTGGGCGGCGAGTGAAAGCCATATCCGACTCTACCGCAACAGCAACAGGCGCGCTGGGAACCAGGTGGGTCCATGGGGACTCTGCTTTGTGGGTATTTCTTCAACAGGATTTGCGCTGATTTGATTCTTCTTCAATGTTACGAGAAGTCGTGCATTCTCAGATCTTCGCATACATTCTAGATCTGCATTCTGAAGGGAGCGGGGGGTTCGCGTTGTTTTCGGGGCGCTTTACTTCCGTGAGCCATAATGTCCCTTCCCCATCGGTGCCACAGAATCGCCGTTGACTGATCTGCAGTCACACCGCGTCCATTTACCAATTGTTCGAGGAAACACGGGGATGCGCATATTGCATCAAAGACGAGCGCCAACTCCCAGATTCACGACAGCGCGGAAGGCAGTCCTGATGATTAACCAAGCCGTAACACAGTTGAAGCATCTGAGACGAATCAACTATCGACTATCGACCACTCTGGGAATGAACATGTGTGAGTAGCATGTTTAGTACCAAATCATCAGATCTCAACATTGTCTGAATGGAAAGATAAAAATACGGATGACCACTTACTGCCGCTGTTTAAGGGGAAAGTCGGATCCGCCACGGAGGTTTCAGAGAAGCTCTCCAGGAAACTACTGGCCGCCGCCGTATAGTGCCGTGTTGAGTTGCCGCTACGGCTCGTCGGCCCTTGTCTGGATAATCACGGATGCAGATCTGAAAATTGTTCGCAAACGGTGTTCAGAAATTTGGACCTGAACTCCGAGTCCACCCCACGCCAACGCTAAGTGCGTGTTCTGTTGGCGAGTTGTTAACGAAACCTGCGCGTAGGTCTCAATAGGCGTGGATCCAGTGTCCTTGGCACCGCCCTTCCCCAAGAAGCCATCTCCGGATGTCTTCAACGTTGCTGTGCACGGACCATATGGGCCGAAAGACGATACCAAAACAAACTTTGCGGGTGCCTATAACAAGTACAGGGACATGTCATTTATGGAACCCACGCTTACGCATCCCCCCTTCAAATGCTACCCACTCTGCCACCCAGTACACCGATGAACCGAGAGCGCCGCCAATGGACTCCACAGGAGGACGAGTTATTGCGCATGGCCGTTAGTCGAGGTAGTTTTCAGCAGGCGCGTCATATTGGGTGTTAACGCGGCCGAAGAGGAACCAGGTAACCCCGCGCCTTCAAAATGGCACGCAATCGCCCAGCACGTCCCTAACCGCACGAACAAAGACTGTCGAAAGCGATGGTACGCCAAGATGAGCTCCGACGTCGTGAAGGGTGGTTGGGCTCCGGACGAGGATCAGAGGTTGTTGAACGCCATTGACAGCTATGGAACAAGGTGCCCTAGAACATGTCTATGACCTCTGCAGACTCGTTGACCCCGCTCCAGATGGTCACTCGTCGCCTCGATGGTGCAAACCAGAAATAGCGATCGTCGGTCTTTTTATCCCGCTCCTCGTCGACACCTGTTTCTTACTTCTTCTCCCAGAATGCGCCAAACGCTGGTGTGATACTCTGAACCCTGCCATCGACCGAACGGCATGGTCCGCAGAAGCCGTTAGTTTGCGTATCATTTTGCGAACCATTGTCCACTGACCCGAAGGCTGAAGGACGAAATACTTATTAAAGCAGTCAACGAGCACGGAAAGGTGTGGACGAAGATCGTGCAGAACTATTTCCCGGGCAGGACAGGCCTTGCCGCAAAGAATCGGTGGGCCGTCCGTGTCGCCAGCGTCGAGTAGTACCGCCCACTAACCGATGCTTTCAGATATAATAGCATCACCCGCTCTGAAGACTCGACTCGCAGCTCATCTCGTCGGCGGCACTCCCCAGACTCCTCCCCGAGCCCACCGCTCGAGATCGATCCGTATTATGGCAATGCACGCTCCAACGCATATTCTGGGAGTTCTTCTATGACACAGCCGGGGTTCTCTTCCACCATGCAACACGGCGGACACCATGGTCGTCATCACTCCATGTCCCAGTCCACCAGCCAGAGTTCAGCGTTCCCGGCACCCAGTCGCCGCATGTCCCAGTTCCAGCCACCCGTCGCCCCCAATTATCCCCTGCCCAACCAACCCCTCACACAGCCCTCCGCCTATTATTCCACGGGCAGCAGCAGTCGATACCCAGCCGCCCAGTTCCCAGCGCAGCCGTCCGCGTCGTTCCCCAGCGACCCCGCTGCCTTCCCTGATTACTCCTCGTCGCTCAGCCAGGGCTCTTACGGCCAGCCGCAACAGATGCAATATCCTAACACCGCCTACACCGCCGGATATTCTGCGCCGCCAACCTACCCCGGCACCGTGAATCAGTCATCCTCGTCCGGGCTTCCCCGCACTACATCCGACCCCAGAAATTGGGTAAGATTAACTCCTCCCCCGCAGTCTGTATTCCATATTCGGTCGTTAAACCCTATTCTCGCAGAGTTCCTTTTAACGTGTGTAACGGCCGTTGCTCGGTAGGTCTGTGAGTGTAAATTAATACACTGCACCCACACCACCATGTACAGTAGATGATCGTATTTAATTATATATACTCCCTTCTTCTTTTCAGTACGGCGATCGGTTTAGCATCTGCTTCGCTTGTACAGTGGCGGATCGAACTCGCGTGACGGGATGCTCGAGCGAGGGTCGGGTCTTCGCGAGGATGGGTTTGTTTTTCTTGACATATTACCTGGGTCTAGTTGAGGCTAAATGTCGCGGGAGAAGCGAAGTTCAAGAAGGTTGAATTTCATTCTAGAACTGGATATGCCGCGAGTTGAATCATCCCCATCTATGGCACTCGACGACCTGGACCCGCCTGACACTTGGATGGCAACTGCACTTGCTACAGCCCAAATATTGATTACTTTGCTCGCCGATTATTGAACGCCTGACTGGCAGAGGGTATCCCGATCAATTCTCACTCTGGAACTGCTGGGAATATTCCCGTGGCGGGGTGAATCTGGCCCTGGTGTTTACGGGTGTTACAGCGACCCCGGGCTTGAGGCACATTCCTAAATTGTGCTTCACTCTGTCAAACCGATGACTAGGGTGGCGGTTGAATTTGTGAGCACTCAGTAATTTGACGAGCGTAAGTATTAGTTATAGGCGCCCGTCGATGCGATATCCTACATCCTACGGAGGATGAAAGGAGAAGAGGTTGCATCGCCTGCGAAGCTGCGACGCGGGGAATTATTTGGACCGACAATATAAGGTGAACTGCTGTTACACGCTCCAATGTCTCCACAGTAAAGTACATATTTAGAGAATTGAACATTCGAAGCGGCGGCTGTCCCTCGGGTGAGCTCAGAAAGGGACCCACATTCAATCCCTGCGCAGTTGAATTACGAAATTCACGGGTTTTCACCTTTCGAGCTAGCATATGCGCGACTTGTTTTCAAGATCCGCCGAGCAGCGATATGGAGGAGGAGGAGAAGGGCGCTGACCCCGAGTGATGGAGTTCGGCTTCGGCCTAAAAAATTGAATATTCAGAGAATGGTTGAAAACCGGCGTGGCCCGGAAACCCCGATGTTCAATATCCCCGCTCAAATTCTGCCCCACATTTGCATCAGAGGGTTGAAAGCCCCTCTCCGCAGGATGCCCGTACAACATTCGCGCGCGGCCACGGGCAGGGTGATTTGACAGAATATGACTGGGTTCGACACTGAGTTGCTATCCCATCCTGACCACGGTGAACACGGACGATACCCGCACCGGACGCACCGCCGTAGGTGGAGAGCGTGGATCGCTAGCTGTTCACCATGATACTTCATTTCTTCTCACGCGCCGCGGACGACGGCAGTGCTCCATCGGTACCGTTTGAATCGCGATGCACAGGTTTAAGGTGTCCGTCAACGTCACAGATATGGCTTCTCCGACGCAGTCGGCCGAGGATCCAAACAGCGCGGCCCGAATCTTGCTTTCGGGCGCTTGCCCAAGGAAGTTAATAGGCCAGAAGCCCGAGATTCCTGCGCGTAGGTTGTAAGCGGTGTTTTAGTCGGTGTTTCAAGACCGCATCAAAAACTGGACAGAGTGCTATTTTGCAGAAACAGTGGTCGGGCGGCGGTGGGTCGTAAAAGTATCACTGATTGATGTCTTCGGAACTTGCTGAGGGTGTTGAAAGATGAACGAGACACCCTGGTCAAGATTGGTGATTTGGGTTGAAGTTTGAACAGCGTCGTTGTTTAACGCCGTTCAGTACGGGCTGTGGGTGCAGAAGCAATTATAAGCTCAGTGATCACGAATACTTACCACACCTTGGAAGCATTCTCCAGGAAACCGGGTTTTGTTTGAAAACCAAGCGCCTATCGAGCCCCTGGACGCAGAGCAGTGGAAAGTTGAGAATAGGGCAGGTGGGAAAACAGGACGGCGAACTCCTCTTGTAACAAAGATAGAAACCAAGTAGAAACGTACATTATCGCCAGTTTTTTCTCCTTCCTGTCTTTGGCGCGAAGCTTGAACCAAGTTCTGATTCCCATTACTTTCGGCAGGTCCACCGACAATGCCGACGGTGATTGATGCAGAGCCGATAATGCCGACGCGACGCCGGACGCAGCCGATGAGTGCCGAATCTTGTTGAGAGGGCGCCAGTGCACCTCCTTCAATCGCGGACTCTATGCTCTAGGCGTTGGTGGATTAGTGGGTCGGACAGAATACGAGGAAGGCGCTATACGTACAGAAAACTTCTGCGCATCTGACAGTGCGCGCACTCCAACTGATGCAATATCCGCTCCGCCCACCATCGGAGGCACACGGTGGGTGAATAAGGCCGGCACTCCGACGGCGAAGCGGCGCTTAGAATCCGTTTTTCGCGGCGAAGTACTTCGACACTTACTTTCGGGACCAAGGACTATCCGTCGACTACCCGACCTCGGTCCTGAAGTTGTATCAGACTGCGCATCCAGTAAGACTCGGAAAAGGCACTGAAGAACCAGGTAGATGCATTCTCAGCAGATAGGTTGAAACTCGGCTTTTGGAACAAAGAGGGCGCGACGCGTCATGGTTGAAAAACAACGCCCAGGTGCGCAGCCGTAGAATGTGCGAAGGGAACGCACCGAGTATTCTGGTGTTTGGCGAGGCGAGGCGGGGAATGGAGGGCGAGGTGACGGGAGAGAGTCAACTAAACCTGGACAACTCGGCGAGGACTTGAAACCGACAACAGATGATTTATGGGCGCCAGTGCAGGGTAGACGACCCACGCAGAGCAAGAATGCAGCAGACAGCAAGAATGCATCAGACAGCATTGTCGAGCGGATGATAGAAGGTATACGACGGAGGGCGGTGATGGATTGGGTTGATTATTTCATGGAGGGGAGCGCCAGAACAAATGCGCAGGGTAGGCACGCAGACGAGAATGTTCTGGATTAGCACGATACACAGGTGTGTTGGGTTATTTCTTCAAAGGGCAATGAGGCAGCGAGGGATTTCGATAATATTTCAAGGGCACGAGCGAATAAATACAAGTGGTTTAACTTCTCACAAGTCAGGTCGGGGATGCCACAGATGATACCGAGCCCCGGCGTGAACCGGGTGCGGATGAGCTCAGAGTAGAGGACATCGACCCTCTGCGCCGAGTCAACCGCGAGAACTTGTTAGCGACGCTGTCGAGGCTACCGCGGCGGAGGGTACCGTACGTCCCCGGTTCGCGCTCGCAGTCAGAGTCGTCTTCGGGGTCGCATTCGGCGAGTTCGACGTGCTGAGTGGCAACATGTATGAGCGAGATGCAGATGGGAAGGGGAGGAGGGAGAGACGTACCGAGTCCCGGAGCTCGGGGTGGGGGAAGGGCATGTAGCAGTCGGGGCAACGGTAGGTTTTCAAGTGCCGGTTGAGGAGGCGCTGAGGATGGAAGCGTCGTTAATTAGATGATCAACAAGACGAAGTGTAAGGAAGGAAGTACCTTGGCGATGCGCACATCCAGGCGATGCTGCAAGCGGTGGAGCTTGGGGTGGGTGACCTCGTAGTGCTCATCGAGATCATCGTAGTTGTAGTACGGGAGCTGGCACTCGGTGCATTCGAGAAGCATGTTGAGCGATGAGAACGAGGAGGATGTGTGAGGTAAAAAGTTGTTGGGTGGTTTGGGGTGTTCTGAGAACTGAAGTTAGGCGCAGATTGGGGCGGGCTTTTATACTGCGAGGACGCCCCTTTTCGTGCAAGTGAGACATGCATCCGCGAAACCTCCGCGAGACTTCCGGTGGAGCGAGCTATACATCCGCGGGGTCCTGAACATTGTCTCGCTTCGGCGGTGGCACACGACCGATATTCAGGTAGGCGAATTTCGAGCGGTTGCAAACGAAATTTGGGTCCAAGCAGAGTAGAACATGGAATTTCGGGGAAACTTGATTGTGAAGCAGAAGAGCCGCCGGGGACTTTCCTAGCTATCGCTGATAGAATATTAGGGCGGGATCTTGAAGCTGCGGCTTCGGATTGAGTGAGACAGGGGAGTGGCCGCAAACTTTGACCCGCGCTTGACGGCTGTCTCGGACGAGAAAAGTCCGCAGACGCGTCAGTTCCTCGCAAATTTGGGGAAGGATTCTCTGCATTGTAACCAGCACCGGCGCTGGACCACTAACAAGTGCGACAGGTTGGGTCACCGTTGAGTCAACCGGAAGTTGCTGACTCGCTGAGCCTCTGCTATTGGAGAAACTGCGCCAGAGAGCCGGAAATGTCGATTCAAAGGGAACTCGGAACGGATGAGCTATCTGGAGCCAGACTTCGAATTCTGTGCGATGGAAGCAGGAAAGAGGCCTTTATTTGGTTCTGTTGCAACTCAAGCCCAACGGCCTTGTCTGATCCACCCTCGATCAATTGCTTTCCGCGCTTTCTCTGGCTTTCTCGACTTGCCTTCCTCCCTGGGCGTAGGAAATCTTCTCCTTGGACTGCGCCCATTCGCCTAGTCCTTCCCTTTGCGTTAATTCGACCCCAATCCAAAGATATATCGTACCCGGTCCAACAGCAAGCAATCGGGTTTCGTGAATCCATTTCCATCCTTTATCGTCCATTCTCTGAAGAATACGCCACCCCAGGCCGTATAGTCTCTAAGGATGGCCCCCGAACCGATAGTCATTGCGGACATTGAGGAGGTACCGCGACTGCGCTGGTTTTGAGACATAGCACTGAGGGTCCGCACCAGTCAGAAGTTACGGGCGAGAATGGCGAGATGTATCTCTTTCAATGGCTATCGTCGACGGAGAAGAGCATTAACGAGGCGGCCGTGGTGCGTTGCCATGAAATTTCATCATCTACGCGTCTCACACTCCGCAGGAGCATCTCAAGTCGAAACAAGCTGATCTGGAAGCCGCACTCGTGAAGGTCGTTCTCGCGCAGGATCCGTATCCTGTACCTGGTCGCGCCCTGCGGAATTGCGTTGCGAGATGCTTCATCGCGCTGTATACGCGTGGCGAAATGCGGACGTTATTCGATACGCTGCAAGCTTTCATCAAAGTCATCGTCGATTTTAAAACCCCAGACCGAGACTCGCATAAGATGTGTGTGCTCTCTCCCTCGCGGTTGCGCAAAGACTCATTTTCTCTGCAGCGCGGCCTTCTCAGTCATCGGAGATTTAATGAAGGTTTTTGGGTCCCAGGTGCGTCAGATTCCACCTCCCCGAATGAGACTGAGGCTGGGGCTAGTTCATGTCTTTCATGGCCGAAATTACGACAGTATCAGTAAAGACTGCGAAATCCTCAAGCGTACGTTATCGCGTCTTAACTTTCTTCGTCCCACTGAACCTATCTCCCGACCATAGACTCCCCTCCTGCGCTATCACGCCCTCGTCGCGCTTCAAAAATCCCTCACCACCGCCTCGCGTGCCGTCACAGAGGCGTCCTTCAAGGACGTTCTGAAACAAATGCGCACGGCTCTCACCGACAAATGCCTCCCCGTTCAGCGTGGGGCTGCCGATGTACGACCCGCAAACTTGTGCTCGTCACCGTAGCTAACTTTACTCCAGGTTATTATTGCGCTCTACTCCGGCGCGGACGGTCACCCTCCGCCAACAGCCTCCGAGGTCAAGGGAATCCTGACGCAATGCGTCAAGTCTTTAGAGACGGCCGATCAGATAACGCGCAGCGCACACGCCCTGCTTGTCGGGCATCTACTTGCCTCGACCCAAATCGCCCGCCCTGTTGGCCCAGCGGAGCCCAAGGTTATCAAGAAGGACAAGAAGCCCGGCGAACCTGATGACGAGGATATCTCTCCCGCCGTCGTGGGTGTGGGCGAGATCTCGAAGCCCACGCTGACGGTAGCGGAGATGTTCGGCTGCCTTTCAGCGCACTTTAACAAGTCTACGCTGACTCGCAAGTCTCGCATCGGCCTCTTCGACTGCTATGCAGCCCTTCTCACGAAACTCGGCGCGTCGTTCGTGGAAGCGCAGTACGCCCTCGTCGTCTCACACCTCACCTCTGAAATCGTCGTCGGTCCTCTCGGCCGCCCCATTCGCTCGCGGTATGACGGCTTGCTAGTGCGCACGCTCGTCGGCGTCCTCCTCCGCGACCTCGTGGGCGAGCGCATGCTCAGCGAGCAAGGCCAGATCGGCGCCATCCGCGAGCTCGCCAACGTCTACCTCAAACGATGGCCAGCGATGATGCCCGGCTCCATCGCACCAGGCGAAGCCGTCCTCGTCATCGTCCTGCGCGAAGTCGCCGGTCTCCTGCGCCAGCTCGGAAACGCCCCCCCGCCCGTCCAAGACGCCGTCGCCGAGCCCCTCGTCACCCTCCTCGCGCACCCGAGCCACACGGTCCGCGTCAACGCCGCGTGGGCCCTGCGCTGCTTCTGTTACTCCACCCCCCTGCGCCTCCCCAAGACCATCCTCGTCGTCATGGAGCTCCTCCAGCGCGACCTCGCCGCGCTCCTCACGCCCACCGCGCCGCCCGAGGTACCTCTCCGCGCGCTGGGCCACGCCTACGGCCTCGCCGCGCTCGTGTCCGCCATCCCCGCGCGCCCGCTCTACGTCTCCTACGACGCCTCCGCCAAGGTGCTCGACATGGCCATCACGCTCCTCAAGCGCGCGGGCGAGCACGACGTGCGCATTGCGGGAACGGAGGTCGAGGTCGCGTGGACCGCGCTCGCGGCGCTCATGGCGCTCGGCCCGAATTTTGTACGCCCACACCTCCCACAGCTGCTCGTACTCTGGCGGAATGCGCTGCCAAAGCCGACGAGCAAGGACGCGGGGGCGGCAGCGGGGCGCGGGCACGCGGAGTGGGGCTTCTTGCTCCACGTGCGGGAGAGTGCGCTGGGCGCGGTTCTGTGCTTCTTACGCTATAACTCGGGCACGCTGGTAACGCTCGACGTCGCGCGTCGAATTGCGTCCGTCCTCAGCAACGCTTTACTCTTCGCGAACAACTTCATCAGTCCCGCGGTGCAAGACGCGCTGGGGCTGTCCGACCCCTCCTCGCAACAGGCGCAGCAGCAAAACGCGGCGAATTCCAGCACACAGCGCGGATTGCCGCTTCCAGCCCGCGAAGCGTTGTTGCGGCGACGTGTACATCAGTGCTTTGCGGCGCTCGGATTCAGCGGAATCACCGACGCGACGCAGGCGACTCTACTTCAGTCATGTGTCACGCTCTTTGCGAGTCCTGATGGATACGCGGGGGCCGGGAGTGCAGTGCAGGCTGCGATTGCGGCATCGTCTGGTACATTTACGGGGATTTGGGCAAGTGGGGACGGGTACGCGCATGGTGTCACCTTCCTCGAACTTGGCGACGAAGTTGAAGAAGACGGGAAGAAGGGAAAAGAAAAAGACCCGCTGAATCGGGATTCTGTCGAGGTGGCAATTGATAGCCTGGTAAGTATGCAACTGATACCTTTGCTATACTTTTTACCCGGGTCTCATCACTTCCTCTTTTAGTTGCGCAGGCCTGTTCTGGGGGCGTGTGAGCATGATCCATTGTCGCTATGTCAGGCTCGCCTTTCCAATGCGGAGTATCACCTGGACGAACCGCCGCCAGCAACCACTTCGGTAGTGGACACCGCCATCGAACTCTTCGCTCAGCTATTGCCCTTGCAGGACCTCACCTCCACGGTGAAGATCGTCACTTTACTTCTCGAGTCGGTGCGCTCCCCCAAACTCGAGAAGAATACGGGCAGAAGGGCAGCAGTTTTCATCAATGCGGCCGTCGCCATCGTGCTAGCCCTGCGCCAGGCTATGGGGAGCAGTCAGGCCCGTAAAGCCAAGGACACTTTCGGCAGCAACCAGGTTACGACATTATTGTCCCCCTTCCTCAAGGTGCGTACCCTTCCATATCCCCGTCGTCTGTCTCCATTTATTGACGCCCACCAGGACGCCCTCGTCGACGGCGATCTCGTATTGCGGTCTGCCAGCAGCGAATCCATCGGGCGGTTAGCTAATCTCGCCGGAACTACATTTTTGACTGGCCAAATAAAGTCGCTCGTCGACCAGGTCGTAAATAACCGCGATCCGCACGGGCGCGCGGGGTGCGCGCTCGCCTTTGGTGCTATCTACAGCCATGTCGGTGGTCTCGCCGCTGGTCCCCTCCTGAAGACGACCGTGAACGTCTTGATGTCCCTCAGCAATGACCCCCATCCCGTCGTCCATTTCTGGGCGCTTAACGCGCTCGGCCGGGTCATGCACGCTGCCAGTCTTGCATACGCACCGTTCGTGTCGAGCACGTTGGGCATGCTCCTCAAGGTGTACACGATGGAATCACACGAACGCGAAGGAGGAACGCTTTCAAATGCTAATTTGAGCGGCGATGGCCCCGCATACCCGGTCGTGTGCCAGATCACCGACGCCGTTATCACCATCCTCGGACCGGACATGCAGGAGGCCTCGCGGACGCGTACGCTTGTGTTAAACTTGGTACATGAGTTCTCACTCGAAAACGACGAGGGGATATGCGTCGAGGCCATCAAGTGCATGCAGCACTTCCTCATGTTCGCGCCGGAGCATGTCAACATCCCCGACTTGGTGAAACAGTTTAGGACCCATCTCGCGTCGTCCCGGCGTCCCCTCAAGCTTGCTTCCATCAATGCGCTGTACCAGCTCGTGCAGAAGGACGCGCTGGCGATGTCGAGGCTCGGCGGCGACGAGCTCGTCGAAGACTTGTTCGGCATGCTCGACGATGATTCCTCGGTGCAGGGCGTCCGAGACGTCATCACGAGCTGGCTCCAGCAGACGGTCGTACACACCCCATCCGCATGGATCGATCTCTGCCAGCGGATCATGTCGCGCACCACAGCATCCCAGCAGGTCGCGGATGCTGCTTCGGGCCAGGGTCCGCGCGACGACGAGGGTGAATCTCTCAATTTCGCCATGCAGGATGGGGCTGGCGGAGGCAGGAAGCTGTCGACTTCGCGATGGAGGACACAGCTCTTCGCGCTTGAGTGCCTCCATAAAATATGCACCCTCGTGGCCAGCAGTGGGCGCAAAGAACATCTCGATATCAAGTACGCTCGGACACTGGGCATTCCCTCTTCTGGTCTCCTCTTTTCCCGCGTTCCGGACCTCATCAAGATGGCTTTCACGGCGTCCACCGCATACGTTACCGAGATTCGACTGGAGGGGTTGGTCGTTTTGAGGGATGTCATTGAGGTGCGTCCAGCTTTTCGAAAGTCCCTCTTGTTCTGATCTTCCTTGTCCAGATTTTTGCTACCGCTCCCGATCCTGCGTATGATGATGCCCTCCTCTTGGAGCAACACCAAGCGCCGATTACTGCCGCCTTGACACCTGCATTCTCCGCCGACTCGACACCAGAGATTCTGGCCTCTGCCGTCCATGCGTGCGCTGTTTTCGTGGGTTGTGGGGTCGTCAAGGACATTGGTCGGATGGGTCGTATTCTTAAGCTCCTCACCGCCGCGCTGGATCAATCCAAAGGTCGGCGACAACTTCCTTTTGTGGTCATCGACCTTCCTAATGTGTCGAACAGACTCGGGCATGTTATCCCTGGGAGACACGGGCGAGCTGAGTCCAAATGCTTCCGCCATGCTCAGAATATCCACGCTGTCGGCTTGGGCGCAACTCGAGATCGCCAGCACTCAGCAAGCATACCTCACGAATGTACTCAAGCCTTACCGAGCTACTCTTGCTTCATTATGGCTTGCGTCGCTTCGCGACTATGCGAGTATCCGCGTTGATTCCGAGTTCCTTCACGACACCTCGTCCGTTGCCCTCGATTCTTCGTACTCAAGTTTAGGGAAGGAGGTCTTACTTCCGGTATGTCCTGTTACTTCACCAGCAGCGCCGTGCTCATCATCGCGCAGTACTACGCGAACTCGTGGTCGGTGATTCTCCAGGCGGTAGCCACTTCGATGTTGGCCAACGACCCGCACATTCTCGCCGCCATGGATGGTCAAGAACTTGGCAAAGACGCGAAAGCCCCCGTAAAGGAACCACAACGAGCAGAGCCGTCGATGTTCTTCTTCGTCGTATTCGGCCTGGTCTATGAAGCCCTCGCGACTGCGTCCGCCGAGTCGAGCTCATCCGCGACATCTCGCCAAACGACGGTCATTGCAGCGCTCCAGACCCTGAAATGTCTCGTTCGGCCAGAGTACGCCGGAAAGGCGATGATGGAACCTGCAATCTTCGACGAGTTCATCAGCCTCTGCTACCGGATGGCCATGACAGAGTCCGCGCGGATTCAGATCCACCTGGTCGAAGTCTTGGCCATCATGGCTGCAACGCAGGATGCTGCCGCTGGGTCCGTCTGGCGACTTGGCGTCTTCGAATCAGAGTCTAATATCCATATCTTAGATCCGACCCGCTCTCGCATACATCACCGCGAGCGCATTGTCTGCGGATATGCTCGCACATTCTGCGGCATTCAACTTCTGTCGCGCGGGGCTCCATCATTCGTGCGTCGTTTCCATTCTTTTCCATATAGTTAGTTCTCAATGGTTTATTTCAGAGGGCGACATTCCTGATCGGATAAAGATGATCATGTCAACGTTTGCAGCCTTCGTCTCTGTCGGCACGTCAATAAAATCCCTGCAAAGAGAGGATGTGAGGGCTGTCGGGATCTTGCTTTACAGCGGTGAGACTCGGACTTATCATTTAGCAGCCCGTAGCTGACTCGTCCGCCAGAACTGCTCAAGGACGAATCGTCGGAGATCGATCTGGCTGGGCCGACGCTGACTGCCCTCAAGTCCTTGCTGGACCTTCCCACAATATCGCCGGATGCGAGCGATCGCTACAGCCGTCTCGTGCACGGCCTCATCTCTGCCTGTTTGCTAAACGTCGACGAGATGGGGTACGTCTCGGAGACATGTTATCGCCTTTACTGTTCCTGACCATCTTTACCAGAGGTCGTCAAGGCGCAATCTCCGCGAAGAAAATCAAAAATAACCTCCTCGCAGCCGTACTCATCCTCACCGTTATCCCGCCCTCGGTCAAGATGGGGGAAGCGGTCATCGAGCACTGTTGTTTCTTGATTACCCAGAAGCTTCTCGACGTCGGCGAGGTGAGCTTTACGCGTGAAACCCGGATTCCTTGTCTCAATCCCTTTAGATGTCATTGCCCGCCGCCCACTGCGCAAAGACCTTGATCGTGGCATCAACCTCTGGGAACGTCATGCTGCAGCAATGCGCTAAGCTCCTCATCCCGGGGCTCATCGAGTTCATCGCAAAAGTAGCACCCCTTGTCAGCGACGGGTCAATCACCGAACCGCATGCCGCTGCTGTTGGTGAAGTCTGGAAGGCATTCTCGGCCTTCTTTGGATCCGTTCCAGAGGACCACAGTACGCCGTTGTCTATCGATCCTCTACTCCTCACTGACCATTCACAAGGAACCCGATTGCTGGGTGTATTACTCCCCACCATCACGTTGCTCCTCTCGAATCCGCAGGCCGCCGCGACACCCGTTACTTCCCAGGGCGTCAAAGAGCTGCTGGGATACGCCACGTCCTCACCTGCGGCTTTCAAGGAGGCCGCCGGGAAGCTCGATCCCGCCACTCGAGAGTTGCTGGAGCAGTCGGTGAGACGTGCTGTCGGCGGCGGGAACCAAACGACGGCGTCACAAAATTCAGCGAAACCTCAGATTTCTCTCAGATCGTTTTAGGAACATAGATGGCTTCGCATTATCATTTGTAGCTTTACTTACATTCCTGCATCTTCCCTGCAATGTAATTTCTCATCTCGCCCTCTAACGTACTTAATCTAAAACACCCAAATAAATTCAGCAATGCCACAAATACGTCGTCTAAGCTTTTTCGCCGACGGGGTATCGCTGCTCGACACCCTGCATGCACATTGTCTCGATGCAAAGAGCGAAAACACTCCACGAGCTTTCGGACATTTTCATCACGCTGAGCGGGTCGTCGAAGTGCCGGCGAGCAAATGGAGGATGTGGTCCTTGGCGTTGGTGAAGCGCTGAGGGTCGAGACTGTCTGTGCAGACTAGCCACACGTGCGCGCTTGTGAACGATAAGGAAGTCATTTGAGATAATTGTGGCCGATCTTTCAAAATTGTCGTGTGAGTCACGAAGTTTTCCATGTCGCCCTCCAAAATACCCAATCCAAGAACCCCCACATAAATTCAGTGATCTCCACCGTCCGCTGAACTAATAGTAGGATAGACTAAGCAACTAATATACAGATCGTCGCTCCGACCTCATGACGGCAAGGGAGGTGCAAAGGGTCCACCTCTGCCGCGAGCACGGAAGCCGCCACCTCTCCCACCCCGTCCACCACGGTCCTGGAAGTTCGGAGGGAACCCTCTGCCCCGGAAGCCAGGCGCGGGCACGAACACGCCCCCACGCCCTCTGCCGAAGGGGGGAGCCCCACCACGCGCAGGATACATCGGCGCAGGCATAGGCGGTCCACCGACAGGGACGGCGACAGCCGCCGGAGGTACAATCGGGCGCTGCTGCTGATGAACGAACCCTCCGCGACCGGGGAATCCCCCTCGACCACCGCCGCCCCGATTTGGATTCGGCATAATAACGACGGGGGATTGGCTACAAGGTGACGTTAGACGAAGCTCCAAAACGAGATGGGTCAGGAATTAGCACCTCGCCGGTGCTGGTCGGAAACCAGACGTCTGCTGCTGTTGCTGGTGCTGCGTGGAGGGCGGAGCGAACCGCGGACGCGCCGCCGGGGGAGGCTTATTGTTGGCCTTCGGGTTTGTCGACGTGACGAATTGGGGCGTCGTCAAATTAAGACAAGTGTTAAACTCCACCGTGGAGCCGCGATATTGTGAGCACCTACTCTCGTCAGAAAACGGCCAAGAGAATAATTGTAACGACGCACCGGTCGCCCAAGGTGACACCCGACATGAAGGGCACGTCCCAAACGATGTCCATCGACTTCGCGTTCAAGCCAATGACGACGCCCTTGACCGAGAGCGGCACTCCGCCCGAATCCTGCACCATCGTCACCCGGTCGCCCAAGGAGAAGTGCTGCGTCTGTAGCCGATAAACAGCATGCGCGGGCTTGAGGACAGCCTGTCGCGGAATGCCCTTGACGATCGCCTTCTTGATGGCTGAGCTCGACTTGTTGGCGGTGAAGCTATCGGCGAGCTTCTCGATGTCGGTGACGGTTTCCTGAACGGCGGTTGGCTGAGCTCGACACAAGAGTCGATTGAAAAATACCTTGGTTAGCTGATCGCAGAACAACGAGACGGGCTCAAAGTCCCGCACGCCCTTCGATTTGAGCCAAGCCTTGGCCTCCTTCACGCGCGCGTCCGGATCGGGAACGCGGAGGATGTCGGACGCCTTGGCCATCGCTACTTGTAGCTTCAATACGAGTTCGTCCATGTCATGAAGAACAACGCACCATCACCACTCGCATCCAACGACATGAAGATCTCAGGGAACCTCGCCTTGTACTCCCGAATCAGATCAACCGCCTTCTCGCTAAACTCCCAGTGCCGTTGGTCCTTGCGCGAGTAGTCGATCACCTTAAGCGCCTTGGCCTCGAACTTGAGACTCAGCCCGAGATTCGTCTTTTGGTTGTCGGAGGTGATGACCATGAAGCTCGAGGTGATCTTGGACAGCGCGCGCCCCGACATCCCGACCATCTCCGCCGCCTTGAACGAGGGGTAGTATCGCCCGGATTGCCGCGTGTCGACGATCGCCTTAAACTTGTCGTTCTCCGCCTTGTCCGAGGGGAAGAACTGGAAGCAAGGTCAGGACGTGATATTTGAGAGGCAATGGTGGAGACTCACGGCGAGGATGACGGAGAGCGTGGTGTCCGACGTGGCTGATACTTGGGCAGCGACACCGTACGCATGCTCGCCGAGGAAGAATATCTTGCTGCCGTCCGGGAACTCCTCCGACAAGGGCGGTGCCTCTCGCTCGAGGAAGCGAGGGTCCTCAGACGTGACCTCGGAGAGAGTCATCTGGACAGCGTGCTCCTGCTCCTTATCGGCACCCTCGTAGTCCTTGACGAAAGCCCCCGTCTCGAGCCGCTTCAATCCTGCGAACAGACTAAGCATCCCGAGTAGCAGAAACAATGGACGACGTCTACGAACCTTTCAGCGGCCGAACATGCAGCAACACGTCCACCGCGCCCGTGATAACCCCCGAGCGCTTCGAATACGTCTGCTCAATCCTCTCCGCCTTCATCTTCCAATGCCCCAGCCCATGCGGCGCATGCGGATTCGAAATCACCCTCTCCGGCGCCCCCGCCACGATGCTCATCATCTCGTACTTGAACAGCGAGTCCGAGACCGCAACGACGAGCCCCTCGAGGAGGAACGGCCACCCGATAAATGTGCGCTGCCCGACCATCTCGCGCGCGACGTCCTCCGTCTTGCGCTGCTCGTGCGGGTTGTCAATGTGTACGACCATGCTCTTGTTGCGGCTCTCCGTCCCATGCACGTTGACGCCGTGGAAGCCGAGCGCGGCGTGGTGCGGGAGCGTCTTGAGCGAGGGGAAGCCCGCGAGCGCGGCGGCGCCGAGGAAGACGCCGTCGCACAGGCCGTCGATGAGGTGCAGCCCGTCGAGCGTGGGCAGGTCGAACGGCTCCTCGATGCAGGTGCAGCGGTACAACGGCGGGAAGAAGCCCGGGAGCGAGGACGGATAGACCGTCGGCTCGCCCTGGTTATATGAGAACTTGGTGCTGGTGCCAAAACCGTTCCTGCGTCTTTCTTCGTCGGTGAGACGGTGCTCGCGCGCTGCGTTGCTCTGCGTGAGCTTTACATCTCCTAAAGAAAGGACGGCGGCTCACATTCCATCGCGGATAATAACCGGCCCTCGTCAATGAATGGAATCTTGACGATGGCCTCCCAATCTTGCTTCTTCCCGTTGAGATCCAGCTCAAACTCCAGGGGATAGAAATCGATGATCGGGGAATTGGGACTGGACATGAGATCCTGTGCGTGAATCGGTCAGTATTACGAATCGAGGAAAGAAAAGAGTATGCGTGCGTACATGGAAAGCGACCGGGACGTTAGCCTTGCTCGCCAACGGCAGCACGCCCATCAACTGCTCATACGGTCTAAACGGCCGCCCCAAATTGAATGTAAATTGCATCTTGTCTACGCCGTGCAGATCTGAAAAAGAGAGAAAAATCAGGAAGCGCTGCAGGAGAAAGGAGGAGACGGTACATACCCGAAATTCGTGGCGCATAATGATAATTGTAAAACCACCCCCACGACGCGACCCCGCTGTAGTAATAATGCATCACCCACTGCAGCCCTTCGACATACCGGAACGCCAGCTCCCCCATCTCCTGCGGGTCGTCGTACGAAATCTCCAGCTTCCCCTGGAGTGGCTGTCAGCGCTGAGATACAAGCGGCGAGTCACGACGGACCTTATAATACCCCCGCTTCCACTCATCCATCTTGTCACTCACCGACCGCGCATGCCGCGCATCAAACCCGCCGCCCTCATCGTCGTCCGCGACGTGTGCCTTTTCGTATTTCTGCAACACTCGCTCCACCGCCGCGCGCCCCTCCGCGTCGTCGTCGTCCTCGTCCGCCGTATTATCCGTGTCCTCCCACTCCCCCTCGTCGCCGTCGCCATCTCCGTCTTCCCCCACCCGATGGCCATTTTGCATCCCGCCATCACCGTCACCGTTGTCCACGCTCTTATCCCCACCCTCCTCCTGCCCCTCCTCCAATAACGCCCCCGGAAAGCGCCACGTCACCAAACTCCGGTCCTCCTCGTCAAACTCGTCCCACCGCAGCCCGAGATGCAGCGCCTCGGCCAGCTCCGTGATGAACTTGCGCTCGCGCGCGGGGAATTCGTTGCGCATCGAGAGCACGGCCGTGCTGCGCTGCCGCCTGCTCGCGCTGTTCGTCGTCACAAACGCCTTGACCGTGTCAAAGATGTCGCGCTGGCCGCGCGTGAGGACTGTTGGCGTACACATAAGCAGAAAGAAAGAGGACGACGACGGCGCGCAACGCACCCAGCTTAGACCGCTTCCGCCCGAGCTCCATCTCCTTGACGTGCTTGTCCTGCTTCCCCTTGTACCAATTCAAATCCGAATACTCCTTCTCAAACACCTCCTGCTCCCACAGCGCCATCTCGTCCAACACAATCTGCAGCCTCCGCGTGTCGATCGTCCCGCCCTCGTTCATGTACCCGCCCATCCCGGGCAGCACGCGCTTGTACACCTCGAACAGCTTCTCCAGCCCATTCTCGTGGATGTGAAGATCCGGCAGATTGGGGAGGAAGTCGTTCCCGACAAACACCGCGAGGAGGATAAAGTCGTCGATGACGCGCTCGATGCTGTAGTCAAACGGCAGTACGGGCGCGATGTCGCGGAACTCGAGGTCGAGGTACTCGCGCATCAATGAGAGGTGCAGGAGGTAAAAGTTCATCGCCTCGAGGCTCTGCCCGCCCTTGCTGCTCTTCCGCGATGCGGGCCCGAACTTGACCTCCTCGCGCAGGAGGCAAAAGTGGGGGTCGTGGCTCAGCAGGCCGAGCATGATGAGGTCCGCGTCGAGGCCGTAGAGGCAGTGGCGCACGTTGGGGTCATAACCGGGCTGCGCGCGCGCGCGGCGGATGTACTCCATGATCTTGTGCTCGCCCTCGCCGGGCACCTCGTGCCCTGACAGCACGACCTCGACGCCGCGCCAGTTTGCGTCCTCGGTGATCTTCTTGTTGACAAAGTAGCGCAGCTGAGCGGAGAGGCGGGCCATGAAGGGTGTGCCAGGGGTGATGCAGTTGCTGTCAAAGGCCTTTTCCTCGGGGAGGACCTCGCCCTTTGCCTCTGCCTTTTCGCGGATCTCCTTTGCGTCGCGGGCGGTGCGGAAGCGGCGACTGCGCTGCTGATTCATCTTGGCGCGGGGGGCGACGCCGTCGACGGCCATGAAGAAGAGCTTCTTGGGCTTTATCTTGCCAAAGAGGTGGTCGACATAAGCAAATATGGAGGTGAATATTTGTTCCTCCGATAAGCGGAAATGGGCGTCCTCGTCATTGGGATGTGAGCCTTGGCCGTGGTCAGCGTCGACGACAGGGAAGAGAGGAATGGCACACAGTTGTGAATAATCGCGTTAAAGTCGAGATACAAGTTGTCTGCAACAAACTCAGGATAACGACACTTGCAGACCCAAAGCACGCACCAAACTCGGGGATCTTGTTCTCTTGGATGAGTTGTGAGGTCAACGGGTAGCGCTCGCTGGTAAGCGTCAGAATATGCCCATCTTTGAACCAGGTTACGCACGAAATGTAACGAAAGAACTTGTTGCCGAAAACTGAGCTTATGCTTGGAGTACAACGAAATTTCGCATACCTTGGGGATACCTGGGAGAACTGTTAGTAGATGCAGCGTATTTCAGAACCAACTGACCCATTCTGCAGACGATAGGGAATGTGCGGTACGAGGAGGAAGGTCGTTCAAAGGCCGGGGCCGTGAACAATAATCAAGGACAAACACGGTATTGGCCACGGCGAGCGGCGAACTCTGCGTCCAAAGCTTTTCTTGCTGGCTGTGAAGTTTCCGAACTGGTTGCCTGTGGACGGTCTTTTTGGCGGTTTCCACCTCCACCTCCAGCTTGCACCGGAAACCCAGAATCGACTCGAATGCTTGGACTCACGGCGCTCACAGCCTCAGAAATTCTGGGCCAGGACTCAGACTCCGAAGTGTCGCCCTACGAGATAATATCTTCCTGTCCTCGTTGCTTGCGGTTTCGGAGCAAATGAAGCCTTTCATTGGGTCCGGCGCAACGTGATCGGACTCACTGAGCATGCTGATAGAATACTAGACCTCGGACGGGGAGAAGTGGAACAACTGCGAGAGCAGCCTCGATAATCGGGGCGTATGACGGCGTTCCCCGCGCTATTTGTTCGCGAACAATTCATGCTGCCCTCACCCTGGTGCATCGGATATCCAGGAAGAAACCTTATCACTGCAAGGCCATCCGACCTCCACAAACTCATGCCCCTGCTGGTTCAGACAGAATGGCAGTTCTCGCAACCCTCAATTTCTGCTTCTGGAACTCTGGTAGGGGTCGCTCAAGGCAACCGGCACCGATTATCAAAATGAAACTGGTCATGGGCCGACGAGGTAAACTTCAAGAGTAGACGATGTAAGCGCTTCTCACAGTATTTGTGTTGAGAAAAGCTACAATCAATTTTGACCAGGGATAGCACATAAGAAGAGCTTCCAAACGGGCGACGCCGGAGAACTTCGTGGGATTCGCCAAGTTCTCCCGACTTGGAGGAGCGTTTCCGCTCATGACCGGACAAGGTGAGCTTCGTCTCTGCCAGTCATCAACTACTTTCTAACTTTTAAACATTGAATCGGTGAATTCGATCGCTGCTGGATCTTTCGGCGTGCTTCAGCGTTTGGAAATAACGGCGCTTCTCAGTTAGAAAGCACCTGATGACTGACCGAGGCGTTCCCCGGTTATGAGCGGGAGCACTTCAAGTCAGGAGAACTGAGCAACTGCAGCGGACGCCTGCGGCGTCAGTTTGTAAGTGTAAATGCCATCCGATCCCTGGTGCTATGTTGTGCTCAGCATAAATAGTGCGAGGTTCACATTGTTCACCGCACTACACCCCACTACAACTCTCTACCACCACCACCCCCAGTTTATCCTCGTCAGCCATGGCCCCTTCTGTGTTGATTATCGGTGCTAGTGGATCCCTTGGGCGACCTCTGGTCGCAGAGTTTCAAAAGCAGAAATCGAAGTTTGGAAGAATTGCCGTTCTGTCTGAGCCTGCAAAGGCGCATAGATTCGCGGAAGTCGAAAAGGCCGGCATCGAGGTCGTACAAGGCTCATTCCTGGACTTCAAATGCTACCAGGGTGAGTAGCGGGATGCATTCTTGCGAATACACACGAAGTAACACGTCCCACCCGCAGGCTTCGACGTCGTCATCTCCCTCGCTGGGAACGCCGTCATACGCCTCCAGCCCGCGATGATCGACGCAGCCCTCGCAGGCGGCGTGCGCCACTTCTACCCATCCGAGTTCGGGACCGACATCGCGCAGGATGGCATCTGGGACTTCCGGTACTTTCGCGACAAGGTCGTCACCCGCGACCACCTCCGCGCTACGGCCAAGGCGCACCCAGACTTCCGGTACACACTCATGCTCGTGGGCGCGTTCTCCGAGTGGTGCTGCAGCGAGTTCAGCGGCGTGGACGTGGAAAAGCATACGGTGCGGAGCTATGGGTATCCTGAGGCGGAGACGTCGGTTACGGCTTTGGACGAGTGAGTTTACTCTCCTGCGATACACTGGGCAAGAGATTGACTACCCGCAGTATCGTTCGCTACACCGTCGAGTCGGTCCTGCTCCCGATTCCCAGCGGGCAGTCCTGCCGCGAGATTCGCGTGCGCGGAGACCACCTCACCTTCCAGCAGGTCATCGGCTTGCTCGAGGAGGTCCAGGGCGTGAAATACGACGTGCAGTACTTCGACCCCAAGGAGGCGGCGCAGAAGCAGGAGGAGGCGCGTAAGCGTGGAGACGAGGGTGACGAGATCTCGTGGGCGAGTAAGGTCATCATGCCGGCAGGAATGGTGCAGGTTCCGCTACCGCTCGACAACGACAAGTTCGGGTTCAAGGCGGAGACGCTTAGGGAGACGTTGACGCGTCTTTATGGCAAGAAGTGAGAAACAAGAGGGCACTGCAGCGATGTTACTTGTACTTGTACTATGTAGCTTGGAAATTGAATGTGTTGGAATAAACCCGCTTTGACTTGCTGTCGGCTTTCGTGGAGCTCTCCAAGCAATTCAATCAGTGGATAGGGTCGACCCTCCGAAAGGCTAGTACCTCTTTAAACGGGTAATATACATGTGTGTGAGCGCGTGAGCGCGCGAGTTCTCGCAAGGTTGCGCGCCATCATCGTGAGGTTGATGGCAACTCTCGTGAGGTGGGGCGCATCAATCGTGAGGTCGTTAGCCGGGTGTTACCGTTCGTGAGGTCCGCGATCCATCGTCGCTTAACCGCGCATCATCGGAATTGCCGATCCATCGAGACGCGACCAAATATTTACCCTCTTTCTCTTCCGTACCACCACCATCCTGCGACCTCCCGCGCTTCCCCACCCCTTCCCTGCCCGAGAGCGCGCCGCGATCCCCGTAGATCGCGCCCCCGACGAGCAGCAACATACTGCAGCGGCCGAAACATGGTGGCGATAGCGCCGGTGCGTGCATTATTTCCCCCACACAACGTTCCAGACGTGTCTAACCACCCCATAGCTAGTGGCGTTTGAAGCGAGGCGCGCTGGGTTCCCAAGGTAGTGATTTACTTACACAGCACGGTCATTTTTTCAGCGGGAGGACTCAGGAGGGCTCGAGAAGATCGGATACAACTTCCAAGCATTCTGGGGTGGCGGAACTTGTTGTCTGCCAGGCTGAGGGCGTGTTGCAGCTTTGTACGTCTCTGGTTCAATCTCCGCCGTGTCCCTCTAACGGCTTCAAGTTGTCATCGTTTCATGCCGCCAGGCGGCCGCCCCGGAATTCCTCCCGCCCCAGTACTGGTCCATCCGTCCCCGCTACTTTGTCAACGCGCTCATGAACTTGCCACAGATCTAGACCCCCCGGTTCTTTCCCCCCCGCTCCCTTGTATACATCGTAGTTTAATTCGACAATAATGACATGTAATTCGGGAGACGCTGCTGGCGTCACAAACCAACGATGTAATCACACGAGCTTCAAATATCTGGAACCATTGACTTGAGTCAAGGTAGACTGAAAATTGAAGGCTTACTGAGACCGTCACAAATAGCTAGTGCAACGCCGAGAAGACCGAGCGCTTTCCCACGGTTGAAGTTGCAGTTTTTACCGCCGCCTTTCGAGTATTAGTATACTTCTCCTACTTTAGCCGAAATCTCTGACCCATCTCCGTTAAGTGACCCACTCCGTGTTTTTGACCCATGAATGAGGACTTCGTCGAGGTGAGTCACGTTACATGTGTTAGTCGACTCCCACTCCTCTAATTCCCGACGTTGAGTAGACGCGAGCATCGCTACCTACCCGGAGAACATCTTGACATGGGTGAACACACCATCTCGTCAATTTGATGGGTGGTTGGCACCTCACGAAAGCGGATCGGTAACGCGCTCACGAACATGGTGAAGGCCCCTTTAAACACCGTCGACACACTTCACCGGTGGCAATTCCGCTAAATTGAATCGGTGAATTCGATCGTTGCTGGATCTTTCGGCGTGCCTGTTCCATCGGTTACCGACTCAGGTATCGAGTTTACAACTTGCCCCCGCAAATAACATCAGCTAATTGATAGCGTTGGGTCAGTCCTTCCTCAACGGCCTGAAATGCACTCGAATACATAGTTCGAAATTACAAATGAACAACTTTGAACCGTGAGAAATATACCTCCGAACTGAACACGTTACCCCATGCTTTTTACAGAAAGTAACCATTACTACGTGAACCGGAATCGCCATGATCATGATCAGGGATTCAATATCCTCTTATTACTTAGTCCGTCCCAGTCTGAATCGCATCACAGAATTATCACTGAGACTAACTAGTATAGGGGCTTTCAGCGCTCTCCTCTTCCCCGATGGCCGCGCCTCAGAAAGAGCAGGCTACCTACATTCTACCCACTCGAACCAGCCTGGGAACGAGGGAACTAGAATGGGCACACTACCAACCTTTCCTTGAGCAGAAGGGGTATATGTTACGCCCACTCTATCGTCCCGGCTGGGTGGCGGAATGTCTCACTCCTGGAAAGCGCCCGCAGGACTGTGAAGATGGTCTCTGGACCGGGGTGCGTCTTCGTGCACTCATACCCTGACTCCAACCATTTACAAGATTAGTAGGCGGAAGTCCTCGACGCCACGCGCATGTCCGATGGAGCCCCAGTTGTTTTGAAGATGCTGTGGGGAGCTTCTGCGGAGGTGGCCATCTGTGAATTTCTGTCCAAACAATCCGACCCCGAACGAAGTCGCAATATACCCATCCTCGAGGTCATTCCCATGTACGATATACCCGACTGGTGCTTTCTGGTCATGCCGCGGATGCGCCCTTGCCATGCACCCGAATTCGCCACAATTGGAGAATTCACAGAATTCATGGAACAAGTCCTCGAGGTTCCGTTCTATTTCTACGACGTTACGCTACTCTGAAACGATTTGACAGGGACTTGTCTTCTTGCACAGCAAAAGAATTGCTCATCGGTGAGTTTCAGCGTTGCGAGTAGCTCATTAAAATTCTGATTTGACTGGGTCACCGCACAGGGATATCTGCACGATGAACATCGTGATGGACGCCTCGCAAATGGTCCCTAACGGATCCCATTTCCTCAGGCCCAACACGAGCGATGGTGTTCATTTCCTCAACGATACCCCCACCGAGGATGGAACACCTTATCCCGGGCCGGATGTTATCAAGTCGCGCACCAGTGTCGCTCCCATGCGCTATTATTACATCGACTTTGGACTCTCGGTTCACTTCCAGAGCTTTGAAGCCGACACTCGTGTGCTCGGGATCTGCCGGCGTCTTCGAAAGCACGTTCCTGAGATTTCCAAAACCGTACCGTATGACCCCTTCAAGGTCGACGTGCGCCTCGTCGGCGAGATGGTGTGGACGGAATTTCTCGAGGTATTTTATTGATTTACCTTGTCGACTGGAGCGAGTGCTGATCATTGGACTCTGAAGTACTACGAAGGATTGGACTTTATGATACCTTTCGCGAAGAAACTTCGCCGTCGAGATCCAAGGGACCGTCCAGACGCTGGCAAGGCTCTTGCTCTCTTCAAACGTCTCGTTTCGAAGTTGGATAAAAACCAACCCATTACGATGCCACTGTTTCTCGACCATGGACGGCGTAAAGCCACGCTTTTTCTCAAGAGTTTAGGACTGCGGATAGATCTGTAATTCAGAATCTTACCATTACTCGTCATTATGAATCCGTTTCCCAATCACAGCAAGATTGAGGAAGCGCTTCGACTTTTTTGCTCGTTTTGATCTGCGGGTTATGTGATGCGATTCAGACTGGGACGGATTCTAAATAGCGAGAGAATATTGAATCCCAGAGCATGGCAATTCCAGTTAACGCAGCGGCGACCCTTCTGTCGAAAGCACAAGTTGGGTCGAAGTCAGTGAAACAGTTTCTCACGGTTCAAAGTTGTTCATTTCCGATTATTCAATTGCATTCTAGCCGGCTGAGGAAGGATTTTGACCTAGCGCTGTCGTTCAGCTGACATTCTTTGCAGACGAGTTGTAACCCCAGAACCTGAATTAGTCACCAATGGAGGAAACCCGCGCCCGGCGCAAGCGCGCCGACGATCGATTCGGATTGTAGCCGAGTTCACTGATTCAGCGTTAGAAATAACGGTGGTTCAAGTTAGAAAGCATTTGATAATTGGCCGAGACGAAACTAACCTTCCCCGGTCATGAGCGGGAACGCTCCATGTCAAGACCGAGCAACTAGAGCGGCTTTTCCGGCGTCGGTTTGTAAGTGCCACTGCCAAGTGCTATCCGATCCCGGGTACTATGTTCATTGCAGCTTTGATGTCAGCATAAATAGTGTGAAGCTCACATTGTCCACCTCCATTACCACCCACTACACCCCCTCCAGTTTACCTCATCCACCCATGGCCCCTGCTGTTTTGATTATCGGTGCCAGTGGATCCCTTGGGCGACCCCTGGTCGCAGAGTTCCAGAAGCAGAAATCGAAGTTTGGAAGAATTGCCGTTCTGTCTGAACCTGCAAAGGCGCACAGATTCGCGGAAGTCGAAAAGGCGGGCATCGAGGTCGTACAAGGCTCCTTCCTGGACTTCAAATGCTACCAGGGTGAGTAGCGGGATGCATTCTTGCGAATACACACGAAGTAACACGTCCCACCCGCAGGCTTCGACGTCGTCATCTCCCTCGCTGGGAACGCCGTCATACGCCTCCAGCCCGCGATGATCGACGCAGCCCTCGCAGGCGGCGTGCGCCACTTCTACCCGTCCGAGTTCGGGACCGATATCGCGCAGGATGGCGTCTGGGACTTCCGGTACTTCCGCGACAAGGTCGTCACCCGCGACCACCTCCGCGCTACGGCCAAGGCGCACCCAGACTTCCGGTACACGCTCATGCTCGTCGGCGCGTTCTCCGAGTGGTGCTGCAGCGAGTTCAGCGGTGTTGACGTGGAAAAGCATACGGTGCGGAGCTATGGGTATCCGGATGCGGAGACGTCGGTTACGGCTTTGGATGAGTGAGTCTATTCTCCTGCGATACACTGGGCAAGAGATTGACTACCCGCAGTATCGTTCGCTACACCGTCGAGTCGGTCCTGCTCCCGATTCCCAGCGGGCAGTCCTGCCGCGAGATTCGGGTGCGCGGCGATCACCTCACCTTCCAGCAGGTCATAGGCTTGCTCGAGGAGGTCCAGGGCGTGAAATACGACGTGCAGTACTTCGACCCCAAGGAGGCAGCCCAGAAGCAGGAGGAGGCGCGTAAGCGTGGAGACGAGGTTGACGAGATTCTGTGGGCGGGCAAGACCATTGGGCCGGCGGGGAAGGTGCAAGTTCCGCTACCGCTCGATAACGATAAGTTCGGTTTCAAGGCGGAGACGCTCAAAGAGACGTTGACGCGTCTTTATGGAAAGAAGTGAGGTAGTGCAGTGATGTTGCTTGTAGCCTGAACAAAAAGAGAAATTGTATGTGGTGGGATGAACTCGCTTTGGAGTTGCTGTCGGATTTTGTGGAGCCTTTCAAGCAATTCAATGCAGCAGATAGAGTCGACCCCCCGAACGGTTTGTGCCTCGTTAAACGACGTTGACACAATCACCGGTGACTACTGGTGGCAATTCCGCTAAACCGAGCCAAGAAAAATCGGAGACATGCGACAAGAATTTTGTGAGCGAGGGTTGGTTAAGACGGATCTGGTGAGTTTTCCTATCGCTCTTGCTGTGCCAGAGAAGCGAAGGAGAGAGCAAGAGGGGAAGTGGCAGAAGCAAGGCCGATGGCGGCTGAACCAAACTCACGCAAAGTCGAGCCTCGAAATATCCTTGGACCTTCCCTTCTACCATGATGTGCTCGCGCCTCGTCTTCCGCTGCTTCAAGGCGTTAGAGCGGTTCGGCGACCGTATAACTGGCGCCGCTGGTCCATTTTTTGTGGCCTTTGCCATCATACTCATCGGTCTAGGCACCGTCTGCTTTTGTCCGTAATTTTCCCCTCATCTTCCGCGAACCGAACTCTAACAACCTTGCAGTCGATGTGATAATGCCCAGTCTCATGTGGCCGGTCATTTCTGGGCCCATATGTGTCCTCATCGCGTCAAATTTGTGGATGCATTACTATTACGTCGTCACCGTCCCGCCAGGATTCGTCGACGAGCCTCCACGGGAGGCGCCGCAGAAGGGCAGCCTGCTATGGGCGGAGAAGAGGGCGCCGAGACGAGGGGAGATGACCGCCGGTGTGCGGTGGACGGAGGAGCTTGTCATCACACGCGCCGCAGTCACCAAATGCCGCAAGTGTGGCCAGCAAAAGCCGGAGGTGGGCGAGTGCCATATATCCTCCGTGGCGGCCTTTGACCCGCCGAGAGCTAGAGGACGCACCACTGCCGCATATGCAAGCGCTGCGTCCTGAAATACGACCACCATTGCCCTGTACGTGCTTCTCCCTGCGCGCTTATTCATTCATTCATGTTTTCCTAAAAGTGTCCGTACCTCCCGCTCCTTGAAGCCGCTTTTAATAACAGCAAGCTACAGGGGTCAACCAATGCGTCGGCCTGCACAACGAGCGCCATTTTGTCATGTTCATGGCGTACCTCGTCATCGCATGCGCCTCCGTCACCGTGACGGGCATCCCGCACGTTCTAGACGCCCTCGGCGCTCGAGGCGCGGCGTTTGACGTGCGTACCCCTCGCCCCCTTCACCCATGGTACTGATTCATCTGCTTTGCTGCAGGACGACTGGCCGCACCACGTTCCCCAGATAGCCTTCATTATGATCTACATACTGTCGGTCGTGATGGCGCTGGCGGTGGGCGTTATGTGCACGTACCACCTGTGGGGCGTCATGCACGGTGAGACGACCGTCGAGGCGCAGGACCACGAGGTCTATCGACGGATGGCAAAGTCGCGGAACGAGGTGCGCGTCATTCCGACTCCAGTCTTCACCCGCTAAATAAATTCTGCCCTTCGTAGACGTTCGTCAACTCGTACGACCTTGGGTAGGCCTCCGTTCCCATCCCCAGGACATCCATATCTCATGGATCAACAGTAAACGTCGCAACCTCGCGCTTTTCTTCAACGTCGGCGAGAATGGGTAGTGAGTGGTGACTTGCCTCCCGTTGTAAGCCAGCGCTGACGGCTCGCACAGCCCTCTCTACACGCTCTTCATCCCCTTCCGCATAAACCCATACACCGACGGCCGCTCCTGGGCGCGGCGCGAGGGGTACGTCGCCCACCGCGGCGTTCGTCAGGGGGAGGAGCTCACGGACGAGGATGACGATGGCGCGGAGCCCGAGGATGCATAGCTGCCCGTCCGCGCGCGGTGTATTAACGCAGGAGCTTGTATTTGTAGGGAAGACGGACATGTGAGTTGCTCGTATTCTTCCTTCCCTCCTGCCCCCACCTCCCACCCCTGCCCTCGCACCCACATATGATGAAACACGCCGGGGCCAGATGACGACTCGCGCGCGCCGACGAGTAATCGAACGGTGCGCGGGGAGTTGGTTGATCTAACATCCGGCTTTCTTTTGGCTCTCAGAGCCTGCGCATTCTGATTCCATTCCATTCCTCCGTTGTTTATTCTTGATTTTGAGTGGACGCTGACTATGGTTGCCCGCAGATAATTAATTACTTTATCGCTACTAGAGAATGGACAGTCGTTTGATTCGTTCCTTCGCGCCAGCCCTTCGGCCAAGCCAAAGTAACACGCAGCATTCGAATATCATGACCAACTATCACTGGCAGCTGCTCACTGTCCAGACATAAAAAGTCACTCGCGGGTTACATATGGCCAGCGAGATCAGGAGCCCGTTAATATTGTCTTCCGACACATCGATTCGTTCCTGTAGACTAGCGATATTCTTTGTAAAACGGACAAGGAATTCTGGGTGGTCCTCGAGCACTTGGCCGATCGTGATGCACATGTGACCGTGAAAGCTTGGGGCAATCACCGGCGCTCCCTTCCTCTTCACCACCACTAGCAGTATCCAGCAAAGCTCTAATATGCCCAAGGGAGACGAAGCGCCTCTGTCTCGGTCCAACCGCGACCGTGCTCCCCCACGATTACCGATTGTCTTGACCTCGGTCGTCAGTTTGGCCCTGGGTGTCGCGTTGGCCTCCTTTTCTCTATTGCACGGTGTCAAGCACCATGCTGAAGTTCATCGCGTAGGAAGGCTTCCAGGTGCGTGAAAGCTCAACCTTTACTTCGCATCCAAGCTGACGAGCACTCGACGCAGTCATGGGCTACAATAGTGAGTTCTGAGTCTCAATCGCGCCAAGGTGTTGACGTTGGCCGTTAGCGTGGAATGCGTATCATGTACGCACCGTCGCAGCGTCTTTGAATAATGGATGTTCAAGAGCATATCTTTTATAGTGCAACATCAACGAAACTCTCATTCTGGAGACCGCGCAGTTGGTCAAATCGCTCGGGTTGGCGGTATGTCCTGTGCAGTCTGGACTGTCCTGATCTCACTGGACAAGGATGTCGGATACAACCACGTCAACATCGACGATTGCTACTCAGAAAAGAAGAGGAGTGAGAACGGGGATATTATCGCTGGTTCGTGGAACGGTTATTGCGACGAGCTGGCCACAACCGGAACTTCAGACAAAACGCGGTTCCCCTCTGGCATGAAATGGTTAACTGACCAAATCCATGGGCTCGGCCTGTGAGCTAGATCTTCGGTTTATCCCACCTGCTTGAACTCATCTTCGTTTAGACAGGCTGGCATTGTAAGTGTGCTCTGACCCTTCCAAAGTTGTTCTGACACTGCTTGAATAGTACAGCGACGCCGGCTGGTTCACTTGTGCGCTCTATCCGGGGTCGTTCCAGAACGAGGAGCGGTTCGTGCCAATCCTCGCGTGGAACATTTTTGCTGACCCAGTTATCGCCAGCGACGCAAAGCTCTTCAGCGAAGAGTGGGGTTTTGACCTGCTCAAGTGCTTTGTCCCGTTCAATTCGAGCCTCATCCGATTGACCGTTGGAACAGATACGACAACTGCGCCGTCCCCTTCGATGAGATCACGCGCGAGAATATCATAGGCCGTTCGTCCTTCACACCCAATCCAACTTGCGATCTAATTAACCAAATCCCGACCCAGGCTACACCCGCATGGCCGACGCTATCGCGGCGCAAGCCAAGGCATCCGGGAAGCCGCCGCTCTTACTATCTCTGTGTGAATGGGGACGGGTGCGTCATAATACGACCCAATCATACCCCATACTCACGATACCGACAGCAACAACCGTGGCTCTGGGCTAAACGGTTGGGACAAAGCTGGCGGGTGCGTTTATATTCCGCTTTGTTCGTCCAAGTATGTAACTGAAACGATTCGGGCAGACGACGACGGATATTAGTTTGGATACTCATTCGGTCGCGCCAGGCCTATCTATCTGACTTGATACCCATAGCTCCGGATTGGGCGTCCATCGCAAGTATCATTAACCAGTGCGCATCTCTCTTCATGTAACTTCCTATTGGGATTTCGGGCTCAAGGTTGCATGCACCAGGAACTCCTTCTACTCCTCGGCGAGCGATTTTTATGGGCACGGTGATTTGGACATGGTGCGTCGGCGTCGCTCGTTTATTACCTTCTTGGTATGAACCACGCATGATGATGTAGCTCGAGGTCGGAAACGGCGACCTCACATTCGAAGAGGCCAAGGCGCACTTCACGGCGTGGAGCTTCCTCAAATCACCTCTCCTCATCGTAAGTGGCACCCTCAAATAAACTCAATAACCATATTGCCCTCCTACTGACTGGTGCATTGCAGGGCACACACGTAAGTCTCCCCGTCCTACGCTCCCCACAAATCTATACGCATACATAGTTGGCGGACGCCACCCCCGAGACGCTCGAGATCCTCACAAACACGGAGATCATCGCGATAAACCAGGACCCCGTCGTGGGCACGGCGGTGACGCCCTTCCGCTGGGGTATCAACGTGAGTTCGACGTCTTTAATTTCTTCTCAAACTTGTGCTGACGACTTTCCTTTTGCTTTTGCGTATGATGTAGCCGGACTGGACTGCGAACGCGTCGTTCCCGGCGCAATATTGGAGCGGTGAGAGTGAGAACGGGACGGTCTTCATGCTCGTGCGTGTGGTGTCTTGCATCGCCTATATAAATCGCTGAATGGATGGATATCGGTAGCTGAACACCCTCGACGAGCCAGCGGACATGTTCTTCAACCTCACCGAGTCGCCGTGGATCCGGGCGGGGAGGCAGTACAGCGTTCGCGTGAGTTCCTTCCCTCTCCTTCCTTCAGGATACTTACTCGTACTTCTTGACAGGACCTGTGGTCGCACACCGACTGGAACGAGACGGCTGTGCGGAACGTGACCGTGCGGGACGTACCACCGCACGGGGTCGTGGCGCTGCTCCTACGCGATGCTGGGGATGAGCCTGTGGGGATCGTGCCGCGGTGTGCGGTGAGGGAGTGGTGTATGGATAAGAACGGGACTTTTGTTGAGTCCGTGTAAGATTTATTGTCCAAAGAATTGTGATTGTTTTCCGTTAAATAGATACCGGCCTACTCTCATACTTGTAATGTAATTGTCCATTTTCAACCCGCAATCCCGACTTAGTTGTCCAACCGTACCGTTAAGCCATCGTGGGAATATCCTTCCGCATCGAGATCGGTACACGTTGACCAATTCCATGCCGCCTCGGACAGACATCGGGCTTACTACTTGTTTCTACCATGCTCTGGCTACCGCTATTCCTCCTCTGGCTCCTACCTGGGGCTCGTGCTCGTGCAGTGGACGGCATTCGTGAAGAACTCGTCACTTTAGCCGCGGCGGGCAGGGGTATCATCAACCTTGACTCTCATTCATACGAGCTGCTGGTATCCGCAAATCGCGACTGGTCTGCGTCAATTGAGTTCACCGCGCTCGCCAAGCGGTATATATGTGTGCCGTGCATGTCCGTCCTGTTTCTGTTCCTGTGTTCCAATTGTTTTCCCTGACGTTCAACGCGGCAGCGAGTTCCACCCATCGTGGAAGGCAGTCGCTAAAGCTTGGACTAGAACCCCCTCGGTACACCGCGACGAACACTTCTTTGCCACGCTCGATTTTTCTGTTGCGCCGACGATATTTCGGAGGCTTGGCCTTGTTACTGCTCCTGCCGTGCACATCTACCCCCCAACGGAAGGTCCGCGGGCAACAAACAGCTCGGCGTACTGGGCCTACGACTTGGACTAGTAAGTACTTGGAAATTTTTGCCCTCGTCTTCTCGGCGACGACTTAGGTGCGCTTTCCCAGCGGGTTCGGCGCAGAGCGATTAGCGCAACAGCTCTCGGACCTCACCCCGATCCCCGTTCCATACGCCCTGCCGTTCAATTGGGGACGATGGGCCGCTATTGCGGCAGGCGTCCTAGTTCTCGCGTCTGCCGTGCGTTTCTTCCCTCGCATTTGGCTCTGCGCTGTCCCCGCGGTGTTTACATCCCTAATCATGACGTCCGGGTTCATGTTCACGCGTATCCGCGAGGCGCCTTGGGTGGGCGAAGATGGTGACTGGATCGCGCGTGCGCCGCAGGATCAGTTCGGGGGGGAGGTGCCTGTGGTTTTCGCGATTTGTCCGTCGCGCCGCGCAGTTTCAAATATTTTTGATGCTGATATCTTGTTCAGATGGAACACTGGCGTTCTCATTTCTGATGCTTATCGTCGTCGTTCCGAGTCAGCTCTCCGCGCGAAAGCAGCGTATTCACGTCTACGCCTGGAGTACCATCATTCTGCTCGTATACTCTGCACTTGTCGGCTTGTACAAGGCCAAGAGAACAGGTGTGCCTCACATTTGTCGTGTTCAAAATTCCACTTAGATGCGGTTGAAGGGTATCCGTTCAAACTGATGTTATAGATGCTTTCCCAGATACATGTACAATCATATACCGACTAACTCGGTGATGCTCTTTCCATTGAGCTTACTCGCTGTCAGGGTATATCGGAGGCCTCTCTTCCTCCTCAGTCTCCACCGACTCTTCCTCTCCACGGAGAATACAGTACTCCAGCTCAACGGCCAGGGCGCCCTCTTTATCAGAGCAGTGTAGCATGGTTTTATCCCCACTTCCCTCCCGTTCAACAGTCACCTGGAGAGCAACAGATCCCCCGATGAGTCCGATGATTTCATCTGGGGACGTGGTCACTGTTTGCTGGAACTGGAGATGGAGCCGTTTGAGAAGCATGCCAGTGGACCTTTGAATGAAGGCCGCCAACGATTGTAAGCGGGCCAACTTCTCTTCCTTTCTCTCTTCATCCGACTTCCCCTCTGCCGCCTCCTCCTCACCTTCAAAATAGTTTCCATCCAGTCCCAAAAATGTGACGGCGTGTAGAGTGGGGCACACGCTTGGGTCAAGGTCATCGAACACCGGGCGTAGACCAATCCGACGTTTTCTGTGATTCACGACGTGCAGCTCTCGCAAGAATTGGAACGCTGCGAGTCCAGTGAACAAGGTGCTCGGTACGTTGACGATTTGGAGTTTGAGCACTTCAAGCAACGGGAGTGATTGCGACTCGGTTTCGTTCGAAGTAAACAAAGATATGGGGTGGGGAGGCGGGGCGGGAGGCCGATTGGAAGTCGATGGTGGGGCGGAAGAAGTGAATGGTATCTCCGTGGAATAGTGCAGGTCTCGAAGTTCAGGAAGATCTATGTGGAAGACCATGTGGGGCTCCTGAGCCACTACGCCCGCGTCTACTGCCCACTGCGAAGTTTGAGTGATAACTGTGATTTAGAGCCTCGAAAGATGGGGCAGCTCGATAACCGGTACCTTGATACCCCGATCACTATCCTGATCACCTTTGCACACGGTCAAGGCACATTCCTTGAGAGCCTTGCACTTTTGCAATGCATCACATATGATGTCGAAGGTCGCCGGGCATCGGTGATCTTCACCGAGGCCCGTCAGGCGTAAGAACTCCAACTCACGCCAGTTGACTTTCAGTTCTCGGGAATTATCGTCCGGCCGACCTTTCAAGGAAACTCCCGGGATGGTAAGGCGTCGTAGGGTTTCTGTCTCCAGGAATCGAAGGGACGAACGGACGGGCATAACCAAGACTTTCCAAGGGTCATCGGAGTCTAAATCAGGGTACCCTAGTTCAAAATCCTCGAGCTGATTCGGCAGCCGCTTGGTACTGGGGAAAAGAGCGTGCAGAGGTTGGAGCCAATAATCCAAGCTCTCACTGCCCAGGTTGCTGCGGGGGTTATAAGCGGGCAGGACAAGGCGTAACCGTTTCCAGCTAGGTGCATGGGCAATGACTGCGTTGAGGAGTGGCTCGTCGGGCGTGGCTCGATCTCTCGAGCTCGTGGTTGTACCGCCAAGCTCAACAGCGGTCACTAGGGGAAGATCTGGTACTCCTGGTGGGATAAACGGAGGCGTCTCTAATAGTGATATCTGGCTGGGCCGACTCTTAGAGAGGAGGGCGAAGGATATACTCAAGGGAAGTCCATTCGACCGGGCTAGCCACGGGCGAACCACCGTCTCGGCCAATGTCTTTGCTTCCTCCTTATTGGAGGGTTCGATGAATCGATGATGTGGATCTTTCTCCACAGCTCTTGTAGAGAAAGCGCCATCTCTCTCCACCCATGGCAAACGCGACAGAGAAGGAGAGGGGAGGCCTCTGCATCGATCAAAGTAGTCTCTCCTAGACAGACGCTACAACACAGACGCTCGTGCCTCGCTGTGTTGTAGGTCAGCAATACATCCAAGTGTGAGAGCGAACTGCTCACGCTTGCGAGTTGGGCAGGGACGGGTTGGTTTAACGATAGGCTGGGTTGAGCCCGTTTTATATGTGGGTGGACCCACACCGCTTAGTCACGCCGACCGCCACTGTGGCCACAGAACAGTTACAAAACACTGTGGCCACAGAACAGTTATGAAACACTGTGGCCACAAAACAACTGGAGTAAAATACATCAGCGCAGCTACCGAATCCCGCTCCAGGACGCCGGGTTAGTGCCTTTCACAAACACCACTTCCATCATCGGTGCGGGAGAATAACGATGTAAGCGTAAGCTCAACGAGTTCGATCGTGCTCGCACCACTTGATATTGAGTCGTCGTATTTTTCTCGGAATTAATTTATCATGCCCCCCATTTTCGATTTGTTCATGCTTGGGTTACACGTGACCGTATGTCCACAGCTTTTCAAGGTCCGCCAACTCCGCCCTTCGGCTTCACTGGCCAGACTGATCCAAACTCGGTTTCTTTATTTTCTCATTCGGGCGGCCGTTATTTCTTTCTGAAAACCTATTTGACGGTTTGAAGAACTCACTCCGATGAGGCAGATTGCATTTCTCACTGCAACTGAATCAGTTCAAAATTCGGCAGTCACCTTTGACGGGAATCAGCGTGACTGCCGCAAGCGTGCCGCGCCCACACAATCACCCAATCAAGTCACAGGTTCGAATGCTGTTAACTGCTGTGAAGAAGAACAATTGCCGAACCGAAGTGCTGGCGCCTGCAAATGCTAAAGAATTTCGCGGAGCGACCTAACATTTTAAGCCAGGGTGGTGGCAGTGCACAACTTTTGGCGATCTGCTTTCACTCAACCTTGAAGTTCGGGCGTACTTTGCACACCGCATGAAGGCAGTGACACCAGATCATTCTTATTTTAGTCACTTCTTATAGCCGCGTAACAGCTGTCTTTTGGCGCCCAACGTCTCTCTTCTCCCACCACCACCATCCACCCCCATTGATGGAATCCGACGACGAGTACATCTCTATCGCAGGTTTGGGCCAACCTGCATTCAGCTCGTGGGTTCCGACCTCGCACTGCTGACAGCATCTTGACTTACCACGTGTAGAAATGGCAGTGGCACTGGTGCCTTTGCGCACTCACACCACTTCACCGTGGCTGGCGGAACATTCGTTGACATGACTAACTCTGCTACACCAAGTGACCCCCCTGGTATGCTTAGTATTCTTAGAAATCCAGCATGGCTTATTCATGCAAAGGCATCCGGATGATTCCGATGGGGGACATAGACCTTCAACAGGAATCGGGTGTTGTTGGGCGCCGATCTGAACGCAAATGTGTTATGCGGGTTTACTCTGCGAAAGTCGAGGGTCGAAGCTCGGATGTCACTGTGGCCGTGTATCAGGGCGACGGCTCAGAGAAGGTTGGGAGGATCTTCATCTGGGGTGAACTCTCTGACCCAATGTCCCAGGAATGGCGGCAAGACATTGAGACATACATGTCGATGCGGTAAGTCAACTGTCAAAGTCACTTATTCTGCCGTTGGGGCTAACTTGTGGTTGTTTAGTCACCCCAATATCATCCAGGTTTGGGCAGGAGCCAGTTATATGAACATCCATGCCACAGTATTTCACGGTGGTCCGTAATAGATGTTCACTTGGGGTTTTTACTATTACTAACAATATGAAACATCCAGATCTAGTTCCCCTCACACGATATTTGGCCTCCCATTCACCTATCATGGCGGTGTATCTTCATGGTCTATATGTATGTATGACCACATTCACCACTCAGCTCCTGATATTGACATTCAACGAGACCAGCGAGTGGGGGGTATGCAAGTCAACTGGTAGTCTTGAACATCTTGCTGAATCCTACATACAGGAAGTGAAGGCTTATTGTCAGTCAGCACTCCAACGGGATGTGGTAAGTCTTAAGCTTGGATTTGAAGGGTGAATGTTAAACAGTTCCAGTATTGCTGGGATTGCACACTCTGGCTACGCGCCTCAACTCACCCGGCCGGCCGACTCACCGCCATCCTTGTGTCCCCAGATCCGAACAACCTAGTTGATCGACATCTCAGTTTGAGGACAGCTGACACACAGGAACTCACTCGATTTGACCCAAGGATCGTTAGCCAGTCTCTCTCACTGGAAGGTTATCTCGAAATATGTGGTTTCCACCTCAGCCACTTTGGCTCCAAGCCCATTTCCACCGCTGCAACAGTTACTCTGGGAGCCCTTGATCGACAGGATGTTGATGTTGCATCTCTTCCAAAAGATCATATCCCCCGTCCCGATGGGTGGCACCATAGGTTGCAACATAGGTTCGGGAAAAACAAGATGAACTGGAGTTTAATGGAAAATGGCTGGAGGCGGTATTCAACTTTTCCCTCATGATGACCATGTTGCTGATACAATTCAATCCCACAGTTATCACGCTCACGATTCATTCAACACTAAACTTTCAATGTTTATGTGTGCCACACATTGGCCATCTTGGTTAAGTCAAGTGAACCATATCTTTCGGAGGTCGCAGATTGAATCTAATTTTGGGGATTGTGGTATGTTTGATTCCTCCTGGTACCACATGTTCATTAATCTACGACAACAGTCCTGGTGTATGAGGTTGGATTTACTTTTAGAGTTCCGATCCCGACACTGGATTGTCCCCCTGGTTACCTATTTCTGTGCCCCCCAAAAGACTTCCAGGTTGGTGCAACATCATTCAGATGGCCAGATCTTCCTGCATATTGGTCGCTCCATGCCTCAGGTGCTGAGCGGTTGAGTGTGGATGAGGCGACACGACTCGGGTTCCCGCCTCTTCGGCTTACCACCGAAGTGGTAGGCAGGTGGTGGGATGCTGGTGTTTACACTGAACTCCGCCAATTTCACCAAGCAAAAGGTTTTGAACCAGAGAGCCAGGAAGTTTCCCAACATGTTGGCAACCCACTCTCAGGCTGGAAACTATCGCTGGCGGAAGAGTCGCTATTTGCACATGGTAAGCCGGTCTTCGTGAAGTGCTTGGGTTGTATCTGAATTTTCCGACCGAAGATGACCAGGATGCGGAGGTAATGGATGCAAAGGCGGAGAATATTGAGAGTCGGATTGTGTCTGAAGAAGAAGAAAATGCGGGCGGTAAGCCGATTGAACTGAGGCTCGAGTACGTGCTCTCACTCATCAATGTTTAGTGGTCGAAATTCAAGTTCAAGTCGATCGAGAAGTGTCACTGCCCTCGAACGGCTACAAGTTCTTGATGAATATGAAGCTGGCATTGTTTTTGTTCCTCGCTATGTGCTGGCTCTACGCTCATACGCAGGAATTTCGTGTCCGGATTTTGATAGAAAAACTGTAACTGGTCATTGGTTTACGATTGGCTTGAACCACTGAAGTTGGTAAATTGACCACGAGGGTAAGTGACCTTGGGCGGAGGTGAAAAAATATTTGTCTTGGGTCTGATTCAACCAAGGATGTCCGAGATCCCTGAAATGAAAAGTGCCGGCTCAACCTGCGCTGTTTGCCCTCAATCCCGCTTAGATAGAGTACTGTCCATTTCGTTTTAGACGGCCTGGTTCGTACGGCGCACGAGTATAGCCGCTTCAGTTGTCCTGAGTTGTGTTTCTGAGGCTCAGGGCGGGGAGCGATAAGAATTACAGCCTCGTAGATTGGGAAAATGACTGTTGATGTAAACGTAAACGAGCCCTTCGGGGGATATCAAGTCGTCCTTCATTCTGTCTAGAATTGTAATCTATCATTTGTCTATCATCCATTCTTTGTACTCCCAGTTTTGATTTGCGAATGTTTGGGTCACCCGTGACCGTGTTAATGCTGCCGTGAGTCGTCGTCAGGCCTCCTCAACCTCGCTCGCTCACTATCATGCAGAAGTTAACCTCCACGGTTCCGATACGCAAACCCTGGACTCAACAACATATACCCGCAAACAAGACTGCATGAATCCCTCGGCACCGCTTCAATATGCTTCCTTTAAAGACTTGAACGGCTCTCTGAAACGGAGGCTCACTCTGTCAGAGTCTGCTGAAATACCATCCAAAGGAGGGTCACGGCCGCTTTCGTGCCGCAGTGTCTCCTGGATCAGCAACCGACCTCCTGCCCCGGGCGCCCGGCAATCGTGGATCCAGCGCACAAGGTCGTCTTGCTTCGATCTCTCGCTTCGCCACCAAGACTTTGGCTGTCCACTGGCGTCAATAAGGTCTCCTGTGCATCTATGAACTGGTTTTACTCGCTCGCCGCTGGCAGGGATGGATGGATAAGGGTGTCGAAGGAGCGTCCAGACACTCCTGGTGGACCCAGTTCGTGTTTTGCGACTTACGCGGCTTTATGAAGCTGACATCCAGAATACAAGGATACGACATATGTGCGCTGACCCACTTAACAACCAGGGTAAAGTTGGAGAAGACGAAGAACGCGACATGATTGTGTTTTGCTGATGTCCACAGGCGCTCGCTACACCTAGTACAAGGACCGCCCGCGAGTTCCTGATCTCGACCTCCAGGACATCTCCGGGAAACGTCAGTCGCAAGAGCCTAGGGGCCCATTGAACGCCACAAAAATGCAAGTGATACAGAGATACCTGTAAGCGACCGAGCTAAGTTGTCTCGCATGCTTTTAATCTGCGCCCGTCGAATCGCATCACATCACCCCGCCAAACGCCCCAATTTATTCAAGTTTTACTGCTGAGGAGCCCTCAGCGTCCGGCTGAGAGTCTGAGAAGACCATCTACTACTTCCTTCGGTTTTTTCCGCGCGCGGACTTCACCCACGATATCCGAGTCGGCTGCACGGCGCACATCTCTGGAGTCCCCGTCCTCATGAGCCCCTCGCATCGTTCCATATTACTAACGCATCCGAGGGCGTTGTGTCCTGCCCGCAACACGCGGTATGTAGGACTGCTGGTGATGAGGCATTCGCATACGACGCCCCGTCGACCGACCAGAATCACAGGTCACTCGGCCGAGCGCCGATCGCGAGGTTTTGGGGGGCCGGGAGAGAGGTGTCTTCTTGGACTCTGTTCTCCTCAAACAACTCGGACCATAGCCTAGCCGCCACGCTTGCCTTACTTTCCGGTAAAGACATCCTGCCGCGTAATAAACCGCCTCATGTGAACGAACTAACTCACGGTCCAGAAAATACCCCACTATTAATTACCTGAACACGAGGATCCTTGAAGCTCTGCGCTATATCCTGGGAGGACGGAGCGGTGCGCACTTGTATGATTCTGCGGAAGCCGCGAGGCATCAAAGCCACCATTCGCATGACCAGTGCGATGTTCATACTTCTGGGACGACGGGTTTTATTTGGGCAACGCGCGCTTGGTGAGGAAGAGAGTTCCTTTATACTTTTGTTCTGGTGCTTGTCTGGCACACTCACGTCACTGGTGTTGGGCAAGCAACAATGTGGCAGTCCATTGGCGCTGACGGCTCTTCGGGTTCTTGAGGCTCACTTGAAGAAACCAGGTCTTCCTCTCTCGGATCCCCCTTCATTCTCCGTCTAATAATTTCGGAACCAACCAATCACCACCGCCTTCGTCAAACGCCGCTGATCGTGCAAACGAAGACTCCGCGGCGAGCAAATACATTCATTCAACTGTGAGTTCGCTCCTCGTACCTGGTGTAGGATTCCGTCCATTTCCGACCCAGTGTCTTCGCGCGCGGGTCCATTCACACTCCCTTCGTACCTTTCTTCCGGCCCTGGGTTCTCGTGGTTCGAGAATCGCGATCATGATCGTGGTTACACACCGCCCTCCCTCCGCGCTATACCCTCGACTTCTAGCTGGAGGCCGCTCCGTCTCCCGCATACCGCCGGCCCACTCTCTCACCCTACTGTTCAACTCTCTTCAAAATCCTGTTTCTGGTGGGTGACAGACGCGCGCCATATGCACCCTCCTTCGCATACCTATTTAAGCTCAATATCAGCCTCTACTTTTGTCTCCCCAACGCTCTATGCAGCCAGCCTTGGGCGGAGCCGCCGATGTGAGTGATTGTGACCTTGATTTCTCTGGGCTTTCAAGTTGACTTATTGGGTCCAGGTAATTGGTGATAGACCGCCGTTTTACTTGTGGGTCCTTGTATCTTCGTTGAGTCGTAATAAAAACTATGACGACAAGGGCTTCATTCTGCAGTTCGCTAGCGGCAGTACTACAGTAGCCTGGACGCACCTTGTTCTTCGCGCGGCTCCAATGCCCAGAAGGGTCGGCCAGAGCGCTTGAAAGTATGGCCCATGTGGATTTAGCATCGGGTTGACTCACATTTACCAATCGCCGCAGCCTTTCTGCGCCCGCGGAATCAAATCCCGAGAAGATACAACAATTCAACCTCAGGTTCAGCTCCGGCGCATTACATTCCAATTTATTTCCACGCCCACACCGTCTGACTCCAACTAGGACTCCGTGCCTCCCGCAAAACACAACACGATCGATCGAGTTGCGAGAATCGCGATCTGTGCCGTTAGCGCGCCGATCGTGATTCACATGGCTCAAAATGGAAATTTCAACATCGGCTTGTGTTGGTTGGGTTTGCGGTCGAAAGGCAAACGACGAACGGCCGGGAGTGTTGCGGACGATTCCCTAGAGGCTGAGTGAAAGCATTTGGGCGCGCCGCGCGTGTGCGAGCTGCCAATTTTGTTGGATTGACAATGTTGAGTTCCAACCTCCCTGATGTTCTGTCATAGACTTACAACTGGCCTAAGTAATGCTTCAAAAGATCTCAGAGCGCGATCCACACCGGCTGTGATTCATTACGCCGCGACTCATCGTGAACAGCACTCGGACCTGCGTTGAGACTATTTTAGCGTTTCACCGGACCGACTCCCTGGCTGCATCATACCCACGCTATGTGTGGCCACGGCGCCAGCCCTCGGAATATAATTAGCGACGGGCCCGGAAATTGGTCACCTAACTGCCTCGATCAAGATCGCTAGGTTCAAGAAATCACATTTGGCGGTGTGGACTCTGTATGACTCGTGAGAGTGAGGCCGCGTCATGTAACGTAGACGGGGTCGGTGTGGCCACAGCGCCTCCTTGTATTTGCTATCATCAGCCCCTTGTATTCACATCGGCACAAGCGAGTTCAACATCGTTGATCTACGCGGCGCGTACTGATTTTCTTGTAATTTGTAGTCTTGTAAGTGGTTGCTTAGCCCTGCGTGCCATTGAAGCACCGAATACAACAAGTCATTTGTTCCTTTCAGGGCGGCTTGTGATAATTTATTTTGATGCACAGCTCGTGAAGGGAAGTGGGTGACTCTGGGTCCACAAGCGCCTATGATTAATCTTACCGACGACGAAGATCTCTGACTCGAAGTGCGGCAGTCCACCCGCACCGGCGCGTAATTAGAGTGAGCCATTGTCTCTCTCTCACGAAATAAGTGAGTGGTGCACGTATGTACGCGAGATTACCGCGTCCTTGTCGGTAAGCGACTGCGCTCCGGGAATGAATCAACGACGGCAGTCTAGTGGGTTGGCGGTATCACAATATATTGAGCGCCGACCCTGCAGGAAGATCACTGACGCCGAGCATGCGCTCGATTCGCAGCATTATGGTCAATCGGTGTGGCCACACGACGAACAGTGATATGGCGCAGCCTGTGGGTCCCGCATCAAACCCCCCGCCCTAGTCATGCGTGTCGGTGTTGAGTCGGGATTAAGTGGGGTCATCGCGCTGTGGACGACGACTTGGCGGGAATGATTCGGGGGTTTACCGACCGGAGGTGTTTATTACTTTGTTGTTATTCGAGCACTAAAAGGCGAGAATGCGACATACATATTTGACGAAGATGAATGAATGATTGGGATGCGCTGATGGGCGGGGGTCCCTGTGGGTCCGCTGGCAGTAAAAGTGAGTCGACCCTGCGATCTGCATTGATCGAAGCGGGCTCGGAGAAACAATGGCGCACAGAGACTGATTCAAGGAGACTCGACAAGTCGGAACCAGTTTCGAAGTTCTTCCCTAGTTGGCAGGGAGATATACATACCTGCTCTTGGATGCAGTAGTCTGAGAGTACTCGAGAGGATTGCATCCCAGTTCCGTAGCACGCGGAGACTTAGTCTAAGATTTTGGCGCGCGGCTGCTGGTCAACATTACCTTTCGTTCCCTTTTGTTGAGACGAGAATTTGAGTGGTATATGTGGATACGAGAACTTGCGAAGATTTGAATAGCGAAGACGGAGGGGAGCAGAAGTTCAATGAAGTTGAGCCCCAATCGCAAAACGGGATAACATACCACTTGTGTTTCCGTGACTGCGTCAAGGCGGAGTTAAACGAGCACGGATGCAGCGGGAAGTTCGTCTCGGGTTCCAAATTATTCGACGGGAGAGTTTCCGTTGTCCTGGAGGGCCGTGGAGTGAGGCCAGTGCTGGCATGAACGTTCATCTCGGGTTCCATCGTGTCTTGTTTGAAAGCGCAGCGCTTGAAGCAATTTTGACGTTGCCTATGCCACCCGTTTCCAGGACGGAGTCGGAAGAGTACACGGCTAGAGCGCTTTTTGCAATGGCCAAGATACGAATGCAGGGTTTACTCGAGAGCAAGAGGGCCTAAGGTTCGCGTCGGTATCAGCGTGTGGTATCAGCGAGACTCGGGGCTCCTGAGGTGTCTCCACGAGACCTGCCGATTGACCGTGGTTCCTTGTTCCAGATTTATCCAACAGCGAAGTAGACCCGGGTCCAGAAACGTAAATTTCCGACTCCTTCACTTCGGATGCGTTTTGCGTGCTTGTTTGACAACGGCCGGGCCGAAGATTTATTTAGGGGTAGAGCCTTGACTGCTCAGCTGCCGTGTTACATCGAAAGCACAAGACCTTGCTTCATTCCGGGCTTGGGGGAGTTGGCAGGATTTTACAATGATTTCTGGCTCTTGAGACTTGGGCGGTAATGAAAGGAGCCCGAGATGAAAAAAGCGCAGCCGGGGGTGGGCGACAGGGAGGCACACGCTGACCGCGAATTCGAACCCTGTTTGAAAGCTGTCTGAACGACGGCGCGAAAGTGGGTGGAGGCGAAGAGACCGCCGTTGTTTGGTTCCAGCGGATCAGCCAAACATGCCAGCGCATCCCCTCTTCCCGCCGCCATCTCAAATCCTATGTACCACCGTTCACGCTGCAATTCGTCTCGTGCCATCCAACAGGTGCCCCTCCTCCGCCCTTATGAACAACCAGAACAACCCCGCCGTCCCCGACCGGCCGTGAAAAACGAATACAATTTTTTTGAGAGGGTTCCTTGATTCATGACATATCGCAGCCGAAATGAAAAGGCGACGTCGGTTACTCTGGATCATTCATAGCGGCAAGTGTTCTGTCTCTTTTTTTTCACACTCTCCCCGCTGACAACTCAGGAATTAAGGAAATTCTCCGGCTTTGGGTGCTCTGGCAGGCTCTGGCTCCTGCGCTTGCAAAGAATTGTGATTCAAAACCGCCTATTCGAGGTCTGGCCAAGCATTCAAGCGGGGTGATGCCGGCGTCACCAAATGTCCTATGTTTTGTGCGGAGAGCATCCGCTACATAGATTGGCTTTCACCTGCTTAGCAGCTTTCACTGTGCTGGAATCATAAACCAACCGACTCACAGATGAATACAAGGACGATATAGCTCCGCCTCGCAGAATTAAACGCGGAAATTTGGTCCCGCGGGACCAACCCACACACATGGCCCACCAGTTCACGCAATCTAATTCGCGCCCTCGTGCAAGAAATCGTGCGGGCAGCTCTTCTCTGGACCGCGGAAGACTTGCGATTAGTGGGTTTTCCTTCAGCTTTCGCCACGCTCGTGGGTCCTTGTTCCAAATCCGGCCATCGATTCGAATCTTCCAAAATCTGGAGACCCACTGTTTCGGGGCGCAAGCCTCCCTCGCTTATGCCTGGATGGCGTGTCGTACAAGATCTATCCCCGATGTGGCGGCACTACACCATCATCGCTGGGAATTATAAGAACCCCAAAGGACACCCGGTCCGTCCCCGAGTTCAACCAACCACGATTCCCTCCCCCCTCCCCGAGCGCCATCCCTCATCCCCCGACTACTGCGAGCGCCACCCCCCGACTCAATCCGACTCCGCGACTCCCCAGGGTCGACGTTGAGCTTTTTGTGGAGAACGAGATTTGCAGCAGAAGGATGCCTGTAGAACGCAGCCGTGGTTCCCGCCGCACTGGCGCAGACGGTCAGTCTTCTTACCTGTTCAACTCCCTCCCAAATCGACCTCTCCCCATTCCCGCAATCTCCTCTCCCTTCGGTGGCTACTTTGTATTCGTCTACAGCAGTACTGACCTTTCGATAGGCACAGCGCTCGTGTGGACGCAGCCCTCAGTCGCACCCGGCATCGCATTCGCGACCAACCTCACGCCGGGCGCTTTCGAGGAGTCTGCCGCACCCTCTACGACGACCACCTTCTCGATCTTCGAACCCACGGTGACTTTCGACTCGACTGAAGTCAAGACCGAGCCGGCCACGCAGTCCTTCTTCTTCTTCGACACGCCCATCGACGAGACCAAGCCCAAACGCGCCTCGCACAAGCGCAAGTCCACCCCCGCGCCCGCCTCTGCCTCGTCCCCTTCGCCCAGCTCCCCCTCCACCACCGCCACCGACACGCCCCCCGCGGCACACATCCCCCGCCCGCCCAACGCGTTCATCCTCTTCCGCTCGTCCTTCATCCGCGCGGGCGCCGTCCCCGCGCACATCGAGCCCTCCCACTCCTCCCTCTCCGCCATCGCGGGCCTCACCTGGGCCTCGCTCCCCCCCGCCGAGAAGGCCGCGTGGCACCGGCGCGCGAAGGAGGAGCGCGAGAAGCACCGCGAGCGCTTCCCTGGGTACGCGTTCCGGCCCCGACATCGCACGACCTCGACGTCCAGCAACAATAATAACGGCAGCAGTAATTCGGATGGGGACGGGGACGGGGATAGTGGCGGTGGCGGCGGGGTGCAGGAGCGGCCGAAGCGTCGTCAGCGGGAGGTGCCCCCCGCCGACCGCCCGCGCAACGCGCACATCGCGTCGCTACTCCTCACGGGGCTCGCGGGTGCGGCGCTTGACGAAGCGATCGCGCGATTTGACCAGGAGCGGCGCGAGCGCGGGGAGGGTGGCGTGGAGGTGCGGTTTGGGGTTGTCGAGACGCCGGAGGGGCGCGTGAAGGCGGCTGCCGCGGCCGCGGATGCGTGTGAGCGCCCGACGAGTCCGGCTACACGGCGCGGTCACGGTGTGAGTCCGAAGACGCCGAGACGGCGGAAAGCTTCCACCCCCACCTCCTCTGCCTCGTCGTCGTTGTCGGCGTCGCCGTCCTCGCCGACGACGGAGCTTGCGACGAGCGACCTCCCGTCCTTTGCTGCGTTCGACTTTGACCTCGAGCTGGAGTCGTTCCCGCCGTCCCCCGTCGAGCAGCAGCACGAGCACGCCGCCTTTGACTGGCCGTACGCCATCCCTCCTTCCTCGCCCTTCAACGGCTTCGACACTGTCCCCTCGTCGCCGTTCGACTCTTACCCGCCCTCGCCCGCGCTGTCGCACGCCTCCGCCTCCTCCTCGTCGTCCTGGGAGGATCTCAGCCTCTCCCTGTCCCCCCTCCGCCCCTCGCCCCTATCCGCGTCCTCCTCCATGTCCTCCCTCTCGTCCGACATGGGCATGGACGGCTGCGGGCTGGGCCTCGAGCCGATGCCCGTCGACTTCTCCGCTGGGCTGGGGATGTTCGACAGCGCGGACGGCGGCAGCGCCCTCTTGCCGCCGTACGACCTCGACCTTGGGCTTGGGGGGCTCGGGTGCGGGATGGACATGGACGCCTATCTGACGTCGTACGTCGAGGGTACGCAGACGCAGGCTGAGGGCCTCGCTGCGTGGTAGTCCGTATTCCTCCCCGCCGCCCTCGCTTAGTCGTCGTGCAGCCGGCGCTCCCGCCGCGCTGCATGCACACTGCAAAAAGGCGCCACTCTCCCACTAGCGGAGGCGCGCCGCGCGCTGTTGCTGTACCTCTCGGATCGACGCCATCCGACTGGGTTGTAAGTTGTTGTCCCCGTTCCCGTTGTTGTACTGGATGGACGGATCCTTGCTGTTGTTGTACTACCACCACTACCACTGCCCCACTCCACTACCACTACCACCACTCCCGCCCGCGCACCCCACTCCCTCCTCGCCCACCCCTCCCTCGTTATCCCCCGTCTTTACCCTGCCTGCCTGCTCCGCTACTCTACTATTGTTATCTGTACATATCGCAATTGCGTTACCTCCCCTCTGCTTTGTCGCTGCGCTACCTCATCTTGTGTACAATATCATCAATAGATTGGCTGCTTTCCTCTCGACTCGCGCCTCGCGCCTCACCCCCTCCTCGACGCGCTCACTCGGAACGACTCGGGCAGCGAGGCACTCGGAGCGCCTCGCCCATAGACTCGGAAAAACTCGCGGCGGCAGAGGCCTCAATAAGCTCCCGCACCGCGTGCGTCCCCCGGCCTTGTGCCTTCCGTTTACGGCTGCAATGCTCATCGGATTTCAATCAAGTCCAGAATTTCTGATTAGATTTCGGGGTACCTCCGTGGGACGTTTTAATAATGCGGGTAATTGGTTAGTCGTCGGTGGGTTGGGATGGGTCAGCTGGACTGTGGAGACGAGGGAGTGAAGGTCGGATTTGGGCTAGCTAGCTTGGGTGGGTGCGGACTCGGAGGAGGAAGGTTGGATTTCGGAGGTAGTCGGCGTTAACCTTTTTGTTGTTCCTGGCCTGGGGTTCAACTTCTGGTATTGACACAGTTCAACAGAGACAGAGACAGAGGCTCCAATCGGAGAGAATCTTTTCCGACTTTTCGTGATAGCCCCAGGTTTTAAATTCTCTATGTCCGCTCGCAACTGCCAGTTGAAGTCTTGGGCCGTGTGAGTGGCGGGTTAAATATATGTAGCCCGGGATCTACACGTCTCCGTGTAAATATAGTAGGGAGTCGCGGGAGCGGCCCTAGTATTGCTCGCGTAGATGCTGGCGCGTCATTTTATCCTAGGAAGATGGTCGGCGCAGGAGTCGAAGGGACCTCGCAGAAATTGAACATATAATCTCGTTTCAACTTTCCCTTCTCTGGATGCCCTTCTCAGGATACGGCAGTGGGCACCCATCGTCAATGAACCCAATCTCATTGCCGTTGGTCGCGGAGCCAGCCGCTGCGTGCGTATATTGTCGGCGAAAAAAAATCTTGACTTGCTTCAACTTGCTAAGTGATCTTCCAGCCGCAGGCTGCGTGTAGCCTCGGCTTCGCGGGTGGACTCGGAGTGCGCTGTTGTGCCTGTTGTGCTGTTTATCTAGCTGCGTGTAGCATCGGCTGGAAATTTTCGCGTTCTTGTTGCGGCTTTGCGGGCGGATTCGGAGTGCCTTGTCGTGCATGTTGTGCGTATATCTGAATCAGCATGGTTCAATTCCACAAGTGTTGAACTTTAACTTTAACCGGCAGTGTACGTGTCCTCTCGGCGGATTCAAACAAAACATTATGCGGTGGGGTTATTGCGGCGATGTGGTGGTGGTAGCTCACCTCGTTTGTGGTTGGGTTGGAGGGAAACGGGCCTGGCTCGGTCCAAAGAACAATATTTACTTGGCGCTCAGTATGTAAGTAGAGATCTTTGAACCATGTTTGGAAACGGCACGATTCGATGCGTCAGGCATAACGTCCTTGTGCTGAATATATCTCACCGAAGCAACACTCTCGGGATGACCCGGATGTCTTCACGTTGTCCATGTCCATGTAATTATAATTGCGGCCGCACTACCCACGTCGCTAATTAATGCACTCCACTCCGTTTGATCGAAAGGCCTGAAGCGGAAGCTTGAAGGGATGTCAATAAGGGTGGAAGACTAGAGTAGAGGCGATACGACGACTCGCGAGACGACTCGGAATCCGCGGTGAGGCTAGCGCTGCAGGGTCCAGGCTCAGAATACTTAAACCGAATATTAATTGAACCCGACCTCGTCCGTGGACCGTGGTCGCAGTGCGCGGCATTGGGCATTGGCATAGTATCCCTGGAGTCGCTGGCATTAAAATAGTATCATTCTCGAAGCCAGATGTCGCCTGGGAGTCCAGAATCCAGTACCCTTCCGAATCGAGAAGGCGGGGTATCCTAGTTGGGCGCAGTTCGAAGTTTTGCCGAGTTGGGACTCGATATCACGAGGCGGCGTCAAAGCCCTCCGTAATGGTATTCCAGGCAATGATGCCGAGTGCGGACAAGACGGGTTGGGAGAGTCGATAGATAGTAGTATTGCGAGGCGGGACGCCGTGTTGAATATTGCCAGTGGACCGCGAAGAAATTGAAGGGTGACCCTTGCCTCCATATTATTCGACGGGTCGGCGGAGGGAAATGATGCTCTAGAGTCACAAGGCAGTAAGTAATTCAGTCGGAAGGAAGGACCTCAGGAAATTAAATCGACTCCAGCGGCATATCCGAGTCGGGATACCGTCGTTGCATTCTAGTTGAATCGACTCGTACCTTGATATTCTGGAAGTAAGTAATTTAACTTGAACGTGCGAGTTCAGCGCGCCTCGGACCCCGGTCTCCGGTCCCCGCACAGGAAGGCTGAGAAAATCATCTACATACTGCAAGCGAGCGAGCGGGATTTGGGCTATACTTGGCCTTGAACAGCGGCATATCCACTCTGGGATGAAGATGAAGTTTTGCCCATGTGGGACCTGCCATCTTGATTGTGGCGGATTGCTGGTGATATCGTTGTTTGTTGCTGGTCGCCGCGTTCTCCAGAACTTCTCAGCACGTCTTCGAAGGGAATGTCCTCGTTAATAAAACGACTGAACCTCAGGGAATTCAACGAACCAATAATAAGTCGCACTGTGGGCGCGCCGGTAGCAGCTGGACTTCGAGCAGTGCCGATTGGGTTGAAGTAGATTACTCACTCAATAGAATCTGAATTGAACCGTATCTGTTGTGGGCGCACGGAGACGGCTCAAACAGCGAAATGCCCGAAATTCCGTGGTACCCACGACGGGGACTCGGATTTGGGTCGGGATGTAGGGCCGCTGGCCGAAGACTGGCCGACGCGGGTTGTCCTTGGAGCGAGAAGACGATAAGGTCGCGACGATGAAATGAAATGAGGCGGTGAATACGTGCCTGGCGGGCGAGTCTGGATGCGTAGGTATAGATATCGCTACTCGTGCCTCTGCTCGTCGACGAGGCATGCGGAGGGAGGCGTAGAAGCCGTGGGGTGGGGTAGACCGCAGTGAGCCGAGTATGCTATCGCGTCGCACCCGAGGATCGCAGATACTCACACCCGAATACTGGGGATCGACACGGCCATCGCGCGTCACTCTGTGGGCGCCCCTTTGATCCGCTCTTTGGCGAGGGCGGGAGTATAATGGCCTTGATGTTGGTTACTGGGGTGGTCGAAATTCACGGACAGGCACGTTCGTTGGTTGAGTTGCCGTTTTGTTTCAATTGAGTAGTACAATGCGTCCTTGTTTTCCACCGCATTTGAATTCCGCAATTTTCGGAAACGAAACGCGGCATACTGCATTCCAGCTCGTTGTTGCATACAGTAGGAGATTTCGTTGTTGCATCGGACGTGAGCGATCTGCCTCAAAGATCCTCCCTTGTTCGCGTTCAAGCTAAAAGCCGGAATATTAGAGTTTGTCGGCATTGCAGTGCCTTGTTATTCTTGTTCAAGTTGGTGTCGTTCCATCGAGGCATTGTACTTTGTCGCCCTTATCATTTATGGCGGTGCAGTTTGAGGACGAGACAGTAAATTGTCTTCGCGTAGAGTGGTGCCGGATATTCACGAACTCCTCCTCTTGGGAAGGGGCGACGGCGACGAATCAACCCAACGGTTGGTTGTCGATAGCTGGGGCAACTGCGGTAGTCTGGCGAGAGACCGGTATGTCATATAACGGGGGGAAGCAGCCACCGGCGGAATAGGATGAGCGGAGGTTGTATCTTACATACATCCGTTTATTAGTGCATCGCTGAACAGAACGATCCATTAGACGATTATATGGGTGGCTGATAGATAGATGGATGGATGGTCGGCGGGGTGGAATACAAGGGCAGGGAGAAGGAAGCCATCCAGACTCCCCGGTGCGAACCAAACGTCGATCAGCCGCTCCACGTCTGTTTTTATGGCGGGCGAAGGGAAGGGTTGAAGGTCAGGTGCGGGTTTGCCGTAAGATGCGCGGGATGGGAATGGAACGACTTTGGCTGAGGGCGGCGGGCGGCGTAGCGGTTTGGGGTAAGGATGAGGAGTTCGACACCACCGAGAAGGGCGGAGCGAGGGCGACAGGGAGCGGGGAAGTCGAGCGGAGACGGGGGCGCACTAGGGTACTTGGAATTAATCGCCGCCGGGATTCGGAGCAAGTCTTCCGGTGCAGAGGCTTCGAGTGATTTCTCCGATGTGCACAAGGGCAGCGAGCCACGAATCCAAAATGTGGATTGGTCAGGAACGGCGGGAAAGACAAGGCCAAAGACAAAGGCTAGACAAGGCGGCCCTATTGCGGTAGATAAGTATGCGGAGTCCGTTGTTGAATCAACGGATTTGTGGATGAAAATGGCACAAGGGAAAATAGAGTTTGGTGGCACTGGCTGGCACTGGCTCCCGCTGGCATCCGCTGGTCAGATTCCTGCGGAGCTCACACACAGGCCGAGTGGGAAAGGGGGCTGGGTTGTCGACAAGAAGATGTCGACGCTAGCAACGACGTCGCGATGTCGGACAGGAGCAATCACTGCAAATTCGCGAGGGCAAGCGAGGGTGCCACCGTGGTGCGCGCAGAGTCGGCCTCGAGGCTCGCATGCAAAGTGCTTTGCATCAGAGCGCCGGCGGTTAAGCATCAGAAGCGCGCTCGCCCATCAATGTCAAGATGGATGTGCGCCCCGAGCCCAATGCGGAACAAGGGCGGGGTTGGCACGTGCATGCAAAGTACTGAGAACCTCTCGAGGCGGAGAACACAGCGGCGACCAGACTTGCAATGTTAGTTTGATTAACGGCCGCGGGAAGTTGCGTCCTGTGGGCGCCCCGATCGAAGGCGTCCGGATTTTCGCATTGCCTTGTGGGCCCGCCTCGAGGCAGATCGTGGTCAGTGATGCGAGGTGCGCCTCGAGGTGAGATTGGCGGGTGGAGGCGAACATGACAACATAGAGAAGCTCGACGTGAAGGAGTGACAAGTGTCGAGGTCGAGGCCAGAGCTGCCCTAAGCCAGTTAGATCTAGAGCTTGAGCAAGAAAACACAAGCCGATGGGACAGCGGCAACGGGTCTAATCCTATGGGTCCAAATTTTAACTGGCGGTCCGTGCGGATCGTCTTCCGACCAGAAGACGGTTTGGGGACGCACCGAGGCATGTGGCGGGCAGAGACAGCTGAACGTCAAGGAAGGGAGGATGGGAGAATGTTCGGCGGATACCCTTAACGGACATTGAAGGTGAGTGTACTATTACAGAAGGGGAGACGAGCCGCTGCTAACCGTTAGCTTGATGTTCAACGTTCAACCCTCGTGGATTGAATAGAATGCGCGAACGTGGCCGGTGGTACCTTGCTCCGAACGCCAAATCGGCCGACGGAGCTTGAGGATGCGAGTCGAAGGGTGGATTAGGCGATATAGCACGCGTCAGGAAAACGTAGTAAGGCTGGCGGGCGGAGCCTGAAAGCAGTTTAATAAATACGGCGAGGTAAATTGAGGCAAGCTACGTCGAGGACTGTCCGAAATTCCGTTGGTAACGAAGCGCTGGACGGTAAGTATGAAGAGTCCGTCGTCTCCTTGATCAGCTCCATCTAGAAGAAAACGAAAGAGAAGAGCTAGAGAACCAGAGGACCAAAGCCCTGCTAGAACGCCCTCAAGTTCCTCGGTATTTCACACACAGCCGATTACGGTTTGCGCATTCAGGTTGGCGAAGAGAAAGTGTGGCACAAGGCGCGTTTTTCGTGATTGATTTTTGGGCGTCGCAGGATGGAAGCCAGTCGTAGGTCGTACGTCTGCTGCGTCCTCGTCGTCAGAAGAAATTCAAATTTCCGCGATTTCTTTGAAGATTTCGAGGGCCTGAGCTTTCGAGAGTCGGGAGTCGAGAGTCGATGCCACCGAGCCAGTTCACGATAGGACAAGAGAAGAGATATACCCCGTTAACGAGAAGCCAAGGGTTTATGGTCGAGCTGGACAGAAAGGAAGGGATAAACGCCAGGGGATTGTGGGCGGAAGAAGAAAGAGGGTTTTGGCGCCGGCGCGTTGGGCGCCTAACAAAGACAAACTCAGCACCGTACCACTCTGACGCGAAACCCATGGCGGAGATTCAAGCCCACCCTTCCGAGCGCTCTCTGCTCCTCGCGAAGCCCAAGGAAATCTTCGTCACCTCAGCCTACTGGTACCCCTTCCGGGTGCGACCGCCCATCCCCTCGCGCCGCTCAAGTACTGACTCGGACGCTCCGCGACTTGAATTCATCTAGGGCTTCTGGTTCTGCCTGCGGCACCCATTTCTGTGGCCACTTCTCCGGGCACGGTTCCTTCCGTGCCTCCTCATCTCCATCGTCGTCCTCCCCACGCTCTTTATCTTCACCTACCTCCCGCAAGTCGCCTTCCTCGCGATATTCCAGGGCCACTTTGCGTGGTTCAACGCCGTGTTCCTCGTCCTGGGGGAGGCCACGGCGATAATAACGCTCCTCTTCGAGTCCTTCTTCGTCGACGAGACGCTCGTCGAGATATTCGATGCGGTAAGCTGCGCAGCGCCCATCCATTCTTGCTTGCCGCCAGCACAGCCTAACTAATCACGCTGGCAGGTCCTCGTCCACCAAGGCTTCACAGCGCTCGTCGCCAACCGCCGCATCATCGTCGAGAGCGGCGCAGACCCCGTCAAACAGCTCGGCAAGCCCACAAAGTCCGCCCTCTACTCCCCCTTCTCCCTCCGCCTAAGCCTCGAATTCGTCCTCTTCCTCCCGATAACCTTCATCCCCCTCGGCGGCGGCCCACTCTACTGCCTCGTACTCGGCCGCCGCGCGGGCCCCTTCCAGCACTACCGCTACTTCAAGCTCCTGGGCATGAACGCCCAGGAGCGCGCGGCGTTTGTGAAGAAGCGGCAGTGGAAGTATACGTGGTTCGGGATGGTGGCGCTGTTGCTGCAGTTCGTGCCCGTGCTCTCCATGCTGTTTTTGCTCACGACCGCCGCGGGCGCGTCGCTGTGGGCAGCGGACCTCGAGCGCAAAAAGGCGCGCGAGGCGGAGGGCGGCCCGACGATCCCAGTCGAGGTTTGATGCGCCATCAGAGCGCACGTGATGCGGAATAAAATTCGTGTCGGTCATGTCGCGGACTGTCTACATAATGTACATCGTTGTATCGTGAACTAATTCCAAGCTGTCGTTTACTATATACTTAGTAAAAACCTATTTAACTCGGCGTAGGGTAGGAGGTATAGAGCGGATATATGTAAGGTCGAATTAAGTCGGGAAGTTGAATTTGAGAGGGGAGGAAAACAAATTGGAGGTGGGGACGAAGACTTCTACGCCATCTCGTCGCGGCCCTCCCACGGCGAGTACATCGGGAGCGCTGGCGGCGGGAGGTACTTGAGCTCGAGCGTCAAGCCCTTGGCGACGAGCTCCCCCAGGTATTGCACCATATCGAACTCCATCTGGCGCACAAACGCAATCCGCACCCACTCAAGCGGGTGCTCCGCCTCCGCGCGCCCCTGCACAAAGTTGAACACGACGTCGTCCGCGAGCGGCGCGCACCGCACGACCTCGAGCCGCGCGAGGAACGGGGCGAGGCACTCGCCGTCCGGCGGGGGCGGCGTGAGCAGGCGCAGGATGTCATTCGCGCTCGCGAGCGGGTTCCCGCGCCCGAGGTGCGAGGCGGGCGCGGACCACGGGTCGTAGTCGCCGCCGCTCTCCAGCCGCAGCGCGGTGAGCGCGGGCAGCAGCTCGAGGCAGGCGCGGAACGCGCTCCGCGTGAGGCCCTTGATGTCGAGCGCGAGGGCGTCGAGCGTGTGGATGGCGGCGAAGAGGGGGAGGAAGGGGAGGGAGCCCTCGTATTTGGGCCCGCGGTATTCGAACGACTGGAGGGCTGGGACGCGCAGGGAGCGGAAGAAGAGGACGGCGTTGGTCTGCGAGTGCTCGCGGTTGTCGACCTTGAACTCGGTGAGGTGGGAGAGCATGATCGCGGGTGGGCGCGTCTCGGGGTCGTCCTCGACGGGGCCGCGATCGGGCGTTATGCAGAGGGTACAGCTGCGGAGGTTGGGGCATTGGCGGAGGATTACGAGCGCGAGGGTGGTTGTGAGGTGGAAGCTGCTGGAATCTTTGATGCTGCCCGACGTTAAACTGATCGACTGGAGCAAGGGCCAGGGAAGGGTGAGACCCAGGAAATTCCCGCCGAGGGAGGCAAAGGAGGCGCTGCGGATGGAGGGCGTCCGCAGAAAATTGAACGTCCGCCATGGGATGTCGAGAGGGGTAACAAGATTTTGCCACGAACCGCTGCCGATCGATGTGAACGCGATAGATTCGAGGATGGGGACGTCCGAGGCATGGAGGTTCGTAATGGGCGTGAGGATGGTGCGGGGGGACAGTGTAATCTTTACGCGCTTCCAACGCTGCGAGAAATTGGCCAGGACGTCGATCATGGTTGCAACATTGTCCGACCCGGGCTCGCACGCCGCGGAAACCGCCAGGGTAATCGACAGCGGCAGCACCCCGGAGCGTGTGAGCCAGGTATCAACCGCGGCGCCGAGCTCGCGCAGCCGGCCGACGTTGGGTACGACGACGTGGAGGGCAGACCAAAGCTGCGGCGTTGAGAAAGCTATTTTCCGCCAGTTCGAGCAAACCTGGACGAGAAGCATTGGGGCTTCGCGGGCGCTCATCACAGGGTTCCCCCGCGAGGGCAAACATGCGAGGAATATCTCGCGAATGACATCCTCGGGCAGCCTGCGCGACAGCGACACGATGGCTTGGTGGGCATCAATAGACTCGGAGAGGCGGTGGGATTGATCGGTCAGATCGCTCAGGACAGCCTGCATGCGCGCAATCTCGTTCGTCACTGCAGCGAAGTCCTTCTTGAGTCCTGACAGGAACTGTCGAATCGCGTCGCACTCTGCATCGGAGGGTACCGTATTGGTACAGAGCAAGTGGCTGAATGGGGACGGATGGGTAACAAGCACTGCTGTCCCTGTAGCGGGCGTCAATACAGACGCTGGGGGAGGGGCGGGGACTTACCTGCGCCTTGCATTCAGTACCTCCAGGCGGGGGACGAGGGGGAAGGGAAGGGGAGAGGAGGAAGGAGCTTAGTCGTCCATATGTTTTGCAAATTCCAGCATTGATGCTGATGGCCGGCCGCCTACAGGGCGGGATGCCGCATGGCCCGTATTGTTTACTTCCTTTTTGGATTGGACCCCATTTCCTGTCGCCAGAAATTAAGGTTTCTGTGATTACCACTCCTGTGGTTGTGTTTCCTTCCCCACCTAACCTCCTCTTTTTTTTGGTAGTCCTCCGCCGAGGTCGACGTATTCTTCCAAGTTCAACCACAACTTAGCAAGTGCGCACTGGGTGATCCGCGGAACCTTTCCTGCTGAAAAGCACAAGAGAACACATCCTAACACATCGTCAGGATGCGGATCTCTCACACGCACGATACGCACGGTCACTTTATAACGCAATCGGTCGCAAGATCGTCCTCATCAAATTGTCCAAGCTAAGCGCTAACACGAGCGCTAAAAGCCAAACTGCTGGGAATTCAGCATGAAATATTCTCCTATCAGCCTAGTTTCCAGCGGCGCACCCTTGGTACTCGCGGACTCAATCGTAGTCCCGCTAGACTCAACCATCAACTCGGAAGAAATAAATTGGAATCAAACTCATGGGCCTTCCCCGAAGATCGATTTTTTTCGGGAAGTAGCGGATAACGTGGATAGTCAAAGCGCAGCTCCTCTCCCGCGCTAGGGTTCCCAGAAAAACGACACGCCTCCTCTCAATCTTTTGCTGGCTCCACCGGGGTCTGCTTCAAATTATCAAGTACCTGGAGGCTGAGGCCTCAGCCTGACCATCCCGGCGCTGCCCGACGCGACACCAAACGATCAGCGTTTCACCAGCGAGTTCGGTCTGTTCGGTGCCGCGGGCGCTACCCCATGCGGTTCGAGTTGATGCGCATACGCGGTGTGCACTGTGCTCGCTCGCTTCTTTAATTGGGCGGGTGCCTCTCGCCAAGTCAGTGATGCCAGATGCCCCCTCAATTTATTTTGTGGCTCCACTTTTTCAACGCTTCTCATGTAAAGGAATTTTACAGACAGAGGTAAAGTGGCTCTGCCAGTGGTTGGGCGCTTTCAGCCGCCGAGATGGCGGTACGAGCTAGTCTGTCGACGAGCCAATGACGATCCTACCCAGCGGAAACGATCGGACATTCCTCCTGTGTGGGTCTAGATTTCGAGTCTCACCCACGCAAAAACCCTCCCTTGCTCCCCTCTCACCATACTTGAAACTGCAGGATGCCCTCCGGTACGACAAGAAGCGCTGAAAACGTCCTATCTGCGCTCTACTTCCAGTGTGTATTCCTACACTGACCTTGCATCGCCGGCTAACATCTCCCCAGCCCCCTATCCAAGCTTACTGGCACCTTTCTCGACTGTTTCTTGGTCGGGACGCTATTGGTCCAGATATGTATGTTAGACTGCCTGCCTCGACTCTACCTCGTCGCTCACCTTGCGCAGGCATCTATCGAACATGTTTCCCCAATGACTCTCTCAAAATCAAATTCCTCGGTAGGCCGCCTCACCAATTCCAAAAATGCATACTAACTCCAAGCTGGCGGCACTGGCAGCGCACTTCGTGTTCGCCGGGAGCGTGATCTGCGCCGTGTTCGAGACCCTGCACGTCGTCGGGATCAGCGCAGGCGACTTTACGACCTTCGCCAACTCGCGCTACCTCTGGTTCGCCTCGCCCCTCTTCGGCGCGCTCATTGCGATGCTCGTGCAGCTCTTCTACTGCTTTCGTATCGTCACCCTGCGCCGGAAGGCGTGGCCCGTCGCGCTGCTCATCGCCCTCGTACGTTGCCTCATTTACGGCGTCAATACCTCGGTACGCTGACATGAAAGGTGTATATGTATGTAGATTGCGGCGGCAGAATGCGGCGGCGCGCTGGGGTGGGTGATACTCGGATGGGTCGGCAGAGGCATGGGCGACAGGGACCGCATAGAGCTGTACTACATCTGGCTCGTCGGCGGGGCCCTTGCGGACGTGCTCATCGCCGTTATCATGACCGCTCTCGTGCGTCTCCTCCTCCTCCTGTCGCTCACATTTTGATCAATCATTCTGGCACTCTGGCAGCTGTTAGAGACCTCTTCCAGCGTCCCGCAGACACAAGATATAGTCAAGACGCTCGTGCGGCTTATAATCAGGACCAACGCCCTCTCCTCCGTCGTCGCCCTCCTCGGGCTATTCCTCTTCGTCTTCCGACCGGTACGTCCCGCTGTGGTTGAAAAATAGATAAATCGTGCTGAGCTAAAATCATCATAGCATACTCTGGATTTCATGTATCCCACAATGATCCTTCCTGGGATGTGCGTTATTTTGCCTCCTCCGCCTCTCTTCTTCTTCGACCGACTGAAAATAAACTAAGATACGCGAATACGCTGCTCGTCATACTGAATGAACGCGCGGCGATGCGACGTGCATCGGAGGGGGGTATAATAGATCTGGCTGCGGAGCAGTTTGGAAAAGAACCACAACCTAGTCAACCTGAGCTGGTGTGACGACTCGCGACTGGTTGTCTTAGTATTTATCTAATTTGTTGTTGAAAACTGTACGGCACTTTGAATCCGCTCAGGAGGGTGGTGTTACTTGAGAGGATTCGGGCTTCCTCAAGCTGACCTGGTCGGTTTTAATGATTCTGAACCATGAACCAAAATCACGGTTGCGGCAGTATACCATACATCATGCATCAGCGGCTGATGGGTGGCACATCAGAAAAAACCCAACTCTCCTCAAGTTACCTCCACGATCCGTCGATACCGACCTCGTTCGCTGGGCGTCTGAGGCGGCGGCTCGGTCGGTCTCGCTGCCATGCTGATCTGCCACACTGGCGCGAACCCATCGTCGTCAGACGGCGATTCCAAGCTCGGTGTGGCAGTGGCGGGAAGCGGGAAACGAGCCCCCGGGCCTGCGACGCCTTGAACCAACCTCAGTGGATACGATCCTCCGGTACCTGGCGTCCTCACTGTCATACTACACGAACTTCACGTCTCTTCGGACGCTCGCATTGAACGCCCAGCAGGCAGTCTTCCTCCAGAATGATGCTGCTCCGACCAATCTAAATTCTAGTGGCGCGCTGTGTTCGGCATCTTCGGATCCTTCAACGTGGTGTCCAAAGTGGTCGTTCCTCCCAACCTCTCCCATTGTATGTCAAAATCAATCAGGTCCGCCGATGGGTGCTTCACCTACGAGGCTACGACTGCGACGCCCTTGGCTCGGGCCTGACTGGTCGGTCGACTCGGCGGCGTTTCTGCCATTCTACATCAGGGGAAGCAAGGTGAGGATGTTCTGCAAACAACGAGCTTGATCTTGTCTTTTCACCACCTAGACTCGATTACGCTGGGTTCGCTCTCTCACTCATGGTCTCCCCTTCCACCTCCTGAAAAATACCTCCAACGGTTCAAAATCCCTCAGTGCCCACCTTACTGTCTTTCTGTCGACAGGATCACAGACCTGCCCCTCATCGCCCAAGAATATGGCAAACGCCGCGACTACCAAACCCCGCCATCTTTCGTTGCCATCTCGGCGCGCCGTTCCCTCAGTATAAAAAACCCTCGCTCGAGATCAAGGCTCCTCAGTTCTCCTTCTCCCTTTCCCTTTTTTCATTCTTTCTCCCGGGCGATCCGAGATCGTTCCTCCTTCATCCATTCCACGACTTGACCCGGCGTCCTTCTTTCCCCTACCCATCCTTTATTGATTATCCAACCATCCCTCGTACTTAATCTCAGCATGCTTTCCTCAGCAATCATCACCCTCGCGCTCGCGCTGTCCGCGGCCGCGACCCCACTCCGATTCAATCGCCGTGCGAGCAACATCAACACAATGCCCGAGGAGCTCGCGGTTACTGGGCTCAAGGGCGGGATCCAGCCATACCGCCGTGCCGTCAACACGGTCCCCGAGGAGCTTGCGGTGACGGGCCTCAAGGGCGGTATCAAACCCTACCGCCGTGCAGCAGCCGCGTGAGTGGAACAAGTGTTATATGCTCAGCCTATTGATGCTTACCTTTCGAGGCAGCTCTGCAGTGGCTTTGAAAAACGGCCAGGATGCCATCGCGCAAAAGTAAGCATTGCAATTGATTACACTGGGTTCGATCCCATAATGACCTCTGGTAGCGCACAATTTGCAGCGGTCAAGGCCGGCGACGCATGCACGGCTAGCTCAGCGGCGACGTGTGCTGGTGCCGCCCTTGCACGATGCACGAACGCTGTAGTTGTCGTCGAGCGGGCTTGTTTAGGGGGCACGGTATGTGCGGCGCTGCCAAACGTCGACTCCGCAGGCACTAGTGTCAGTTGTACGACCGCAGTGAGCCGGGATAGTCTTATCGCAGCTGTGCGTCTGTTTCACTGACGAATCGGGGCGTGTCTCCGATTAACATGCTCTCCTTCTGTATAGACTGGTGCCACCGCTGCCGCTGCTGGTGGGGCTACGCCTTCCACCGCCAACAGTACAGTTGGCGCGTCAACTGACAACGGTATCATCACGCTGCCCGAAAACACGACGACTGCCGCTACTGCTGGTGGTGCTACGCCTCCTGCCGCCAATAGTACAGTCGGCGTGTCAACTTCAAACAGTACAATCACGCCGCCCGACAACACAACGACGACTGCGACGCCGCCTGTGAGTTTTCGTTTCGCTTATACGCCGTTTGCTAAGAGGTGTCGTCTACAGACAGAGAACAACGCCGGTGAGGGTGCAGCAACAGGTGCAGGAGGTGCAGCAGATGCCACGGCGCTCCAGACGTCACTCAGTAAGTTCATGCTTTTCTCCTTCTTGACAACTCGACTTATAGTGTGCAGCTCTCGACCCGAGCGTGATTCAAACTGGATTTGAAGCGGATGGTCAAGAAACCCCAACGGAAGGCCAGGTTGCGTCTCTGACGAGCAGCAACAACTTCATCAACTTCTGCGCTTTGACGCTCCCCGCGACGCCGCTGACGAACGGAAAGCAGATCACCACTGGTAGACCTTGGACTATTGTTTAGCATCTCCGCTGATCCATAGACCAGGCTCTTGCAACGGTGCACCGATCGGCTTGATCCCCGCTTCGACCAAGATGCCCTCAGCGAAGTTTGTGAGCCCGAAGAACCTGGACACCATCACCGCCAACGCCAACTTTACCGTTCAGCTCGCCCTCAAGAACCTCGAGGTACGTGGTTCCCTCCTTGAATATTCCTTAGCTGCAGATATATACTCATCCACACCATCAAGGCCGGAAACTTCGTAAACGCTGCCGCAAACTACTTCGCCGCGCCGCAGCAGCTCAACGCCCAGGGGATCATCGTCGGCCATACACACGTCGTCATCGAGAACATTGCGTCCCTCACGGACACCACACCCTTGGACCCACTCAAATTCACTTTCTTCAAGGGCGTCAACGCGGCGGCGGATGCGAATGGGCAGGTGTCGGTGCTTGTGGCGGGGAAGACCGGAAACGGGGTCCCCGCTGGTGCGTATCGGATGTGTTCTATCAATACGGCTGCGAACCATCAGCCGGCAATTGTGCCCATTGCGCAGGTGCTTTGCTCACTCGCTTGCTCCTTCGTTGAAATCTGATGCCTTGGTTGTTTAGCATGGAATGCTCGACGACTGCATCTACGTGCGTCTTCTTAACCTCTATTTTTTTTTTGCGTAAGTCTGACGACTCCACGTCCACAGTTCACCGCGGCCTAAAACTCAGACATTCTAACGCTAATGATGTTGCTATTGGTTCCGGTTAGACGATTAAGGACCCATATGTCGTGATTTGTGTGAATTTGGAGAAACACATTGAGATATGCGAACTCTTCCCACGGTTGAACTGACCTTCCCACGGTTGAGTTGAACCTGACACCACTCACTCTTCTTTTTCTGAGTGCATTTGCGTGAATATTTGCGATGAATACTCCCCCTCAACTTATTTCTACCTTTCATTTCACCGCAGAATGCACGATATTTGCAAGCGCTTACTTTGCAACTTCAACAATCGGCACGTCCCTCGGCATGACTTCAATCACCAGATGATCAGACCGCACTGCCATTGGCCCGGTGGCCGCACACGTTCACAGAAACCACGACAAGGTCAGTGGAAAGGTGGGCCTTCTCCCCGATTCATTCTCAACTTGCGTGTTTATATGTTACCAGTCCTCAGCCCCACCGCCGCAGAAGAACTTTTCACATGTCGGTATCGCCCGAGTCGCCATGCTGGCAGTGCGGGGCCTCCGCATCGAAAGGCCGTGCTTTCCTTGACTCAATTCCACACCCCTCCCCCAATATCGTCCATCTCCTCACAAGCAACGATACTCCCCCGGATGTCGATCTCCCCGTCATTCATGCTCGGATCGACGCAGGAATGGCCCGCATAGACGAACTGAGCTCCCAGATCAGCATGATGCAGTCGGCCATTGCGAGGCTCACGCAGGAGCGCGACGAAATCGAGAAATTCGTCCGAAAACACGCCAAGATCCTCTCTCCCATACGCCGCACTCCGCCCGAACTCGTCTTCGAGATCCTGGGGCAAGCGTGGCCGTCCACTCGACGCATTGGGAATCACACGGCGAGTCGACCGCCGTGGCAATTCGGCCATATCTGCCGGTCGTGGAGAGCGTCTGCGCTGGCCTCCCCGTACCTATGGAACTCCGTTGAAATCTACCACTCGTCTGCCTTTCCGGCCCACGACATATCGCCCCTACCGATGCTTCAAACCCAGTATCTCCGATCCGCCAGTCAACCGCTTGAAGTGGTAATCTCTGAATGGGCTTGGGGCGCGGGAATCGATGCTGTATGGATGGAGTCATTCCTCTCTCAGTCCGACCGGTGGAAGAGCCTGCGCCTCCGAATATCTGGATACCTATTTGAGGCCCTTGGGCCCCTCAGGCGCCGCCTCCCTTCCCTACAGATGCTGGAGTTGGAGCTGGGATCAGGATTCTCTCCGATTGGCATATTTGAGGTCGTCCCCAAACTCTCAGCCATTATTCTCACAGACCCCGCCTGCCGCCAGCCTTCGCCCCCATTCGAAGCCCCGTGGTCACAGATCACTCATTATCGTGGAACATACGGTGTCCACCGGCAACTCGAAATCCTGAGCGCTGCCCCACGGTTGGTGGAATGCGGACTGGGCGTCCTGGTCCACGACCCTGCCGTGGTTGGTGCCCATCCAGTCATTAAACTGTATCAGCTGCGCAAGCTCCACATCAAACGGTCTATGTTCCTGGATGTGCTCGAGGCGCCGATGCTCACACATCTGTTTATGACCGGCGAAGTGGACGCGCTCCCGTCTTTCTTACACCGCTCCTCCTGCCACCTAACCAGGCTGGCAGTCACTTACTGCACGCACATCGCCGCGTTTACGGACGTTCTGCGCCTCCTCCCTGGCCTCACGCACTTAACCCTCGAGCCGAATTTCGGGCTCCAGCAGGAGACGAAGCAGCTGTTCGCCGCGATGACGCTGCCTTCTGGTAGCGCTCCTTCCGATATTTGCCCCATGCTTACTGCATTCGCGTATGGGGACAGGCGCCTGGGCGATATCGAGGGCACCTTGATGGCCATGGTGGAATCCCGTGTTCAACGGGGCACACTCTCCTTCTTCCGCCTGTGGCTGCACAGTCCGCCTGCGGCGATCGGGGAACAAATGAACAGGTTATCAGAGGGAGGGATAGATGCAGCGATTATCTCGCCTGCTGACGCCGCAGAGTTTATGATGATAGGTCGTCCGTGAACAGTGTAGTATTCGTTCATATTTGTATAGTAAATCACCGACTGATCCGTACCTTAGCACGATTTCGTGGTCTCATCTAGGTGATCGTCTATCTATCCTGCCCCCGTTGGTACAGGTTCCAACTTTTCTGCCGGCAAACAGTTTCAACATCCGCTCGACAGTGACCAGGGTCCGCACTCGCTTCTCTGTGTCCGGTCGAATACAAACCAGAATTGAGCGCAAAGAATGCACACAGGGTCGAGGCGATGTTCCTGTTGGCGGACCCACAGAGACCCTCGCCATCTTTAGAACACACCAACCCGTCCTCGTAGATCTCATTCTCGCTCATTCAAGCTTGTAAGCAATACATATTTCCAACCGGTAAACCACATACATGCTCCGAATCACCCTCTTCAACTCGTGTTCCCAGCGCGGCGACCCACTCAATCGTATCCTCATCCATTTCAGCAGTGCGCGACAAGGGCGGGGGGTTTGATGCGGGACCCACAGCCTGCGCCAACTATCACTGTTGGTCGTGTGGCCACACCGATTGATCATAATGCTGCGAATCGAGCGTATGCTCGGCGTGAGTGATCTTCCTGCAGGGTCGGCGCTGCCAGCTCACTACTGTCGTTGATTCATTCCCGGAGCCTGAACGCACTCGCGTATTACCGGGAAGGACGCGGGAATGTCGCGGACAGGCACCACTCACTTATTTCGTGAGAGAGGGACAATGGCCAAGATTACGCGCCGGCGCGGGTGGACTGCCGCACTTCGAGTCAGAGATCGCAGGCTCGTTGTCGGAAAGATTAAATAGAGGCGCTCTTGTGGACCCAGAGTCACCCACTTCCCTTCGCGAGCTGTGCATCAAAAGAACTTATCACAAGCGGCCCTGAGGATTGAAGGAACAAATGACTTGTTGTACTCGGTGCGTCAATGGCACGCAGAGCTAAGAAACCACTTACAAGACCAGCAATTACAAGAAAATCAGTACGCGCCGCGGAGATCAAGGATGTTGAACTCGCTTGTGCCGATGTGAATACAAGGGGCTAATGATAGCAAATACAAGGAGGCGCTGTGGCCACACCGACGTTACACGACGCGGCCTCATTCTCACGAGTCATACAGAGTCCACACCGCCAAATGTGATTTCTTGAACCTAGCGATCTTGATCGAGGCAGTTAGGTGACCAATTTCCGGACTCTTCGCTAATTATATGCCGAGGACTGGCGCTGTGGCCACACATGGCGTGGGTAAGATGCAGCCAGGGAGTCGGTCCGGTGAAACGCTAAAATGATCGTAACGAGGTCCGAGTGCAACACACGGTGAGTCGCGGCGTGACAAATCACAGCCGGTGTGTATTTCGCTGTGAGATTTCCTGGAACTAACACCACTTGTAAATTTATAGCACGAAGAGGGACGAAACGCTGGAACTCAATATTCAACCGGTGTCTAGAACGAGCTCACATCGCCCTAGTTCTGAGGATTATTCACGCGCAGTGCACCCAAATAATCTCACTCAGCCTCGAGGGAATCGTTCGCAACACTTCCGACCGTTCATCGTTTGCCTTTCGACCGCAAACCTAACCACCACAAGCCGACGTTGAAATTTCCATTTTGAGCCATGAGAATCACGATCGGCGCGCTAACGGCACAGATCGCGATTCTCGATTCTCGATCGATCGTGTTGTGTTTTGCGGGAGGGACGGAGTCCTAGGTTGGAGTCAGACGGCGTGGGCGTGGAAATAAATTGGAATGTAATGCGCCGGAGCTGAACCTGAGGTTGAATTGTGGTCTCTTCTCACGATTTGATTCCGCGGGGGCAGAAAGACTGCGGCGGTTGGTAAATGTGAGTCAACCCGATGCTAAATCCACATGGGCCATACTTTCAAGCGCTCTGGCCGACCCTTCTGGGCATTGGAGCCACGCGAAGAACAAGGTGCGTCCAGGCTACCGTAGTACTGCCGCTAGCGAACTGTAGAATGAAGCCCTTGTCGTCATAGATTTTATTACGACTCACCGAAGATACAAGGACCCACAAGTACAACGGCGTTCTATCACCAATTATCTGGACCCGATAAGTCAACTTGAAAGCCCAGTGAAATCGAGGTCACGATCACTCACATCGGCGGCTCCGCGCAACGCTGGCTTCATAGAGCGTTGGGGAGACAGAGGTAGAGACTAATATTGAGCTTGAGTAGGTGTGCGAAGTGGGGTGCATATGGCGCGCGTCGGTCACCCACCGGAAACAGAATTTTGAAGAGAGTTGAACAGTCGGGTGAGGGAGTGGGGCGGCGGTATGCGGGAGACGGAGCGGCCTCCAGCTAGAAGTCGAGGGTACAGCGGAGGGAGGGCGGTGTGTAACCACGATCATGATCGTGATTCTCGAACCACGAGAACCCAGGGCCGGAAGAAAGGCACGAAGGAAGCGTTAATGGACCCGCGCGCGAAGACACTGGGTCGGAAATGGGCGGAATACTCACCAGGTACGAGGAATAACTTCCCGGATGAATGAATGTGTTTAGTCGCCGCGGAGTCTTCGTTTGCACGATCAACGGCGTTTGGCGAAGGCGGTGGTGGTTGTTGGTTCCGAAATTATTAGACGGAGAATGCAGGGGATCCGAGAGAGGAAGGCCTGGTTTCTACAAGTGAGCCTCAAGAACACGAAGCACCGTCAGTGTCAATGGACTGCCACACCCGTTGCTTGCGCAGCGCCTAGACCGGAGCCGTGTCTGTCTATGAAGCAAGCTGTCGATAGACACGACAGCTCGCTTCATTACACAGGCTGGATTCGAGCCTACGCAGCGCCAGTGACGTGAGTGCGTCAGACAAGCACAGAACAAAAGTATAACGTAACTCCCTTCATCACCAAGCGCGCGTTGCCCAAAGAATAAAAACCGTCGTCCCAGAAGCCTGAACATCGCACTCGCCCTGCCAAACCGTGAGCTTGTGCCTCGCGGCTTCCGCAGAATTACACAAGTGCGCACCGTTCACCACCGCTCCGTCCCTCCAGGATATAGCTGAGCTTCAAGGATCCTCGTGTTCAGGTAATTAATATTGGGGCATTGACTGGACCGTGAGTTAGTTCATTCACACGAGGCGTTTTATTACGCGGCGCGATGTCTTACTAGAAACAAAGCGAAAGTAGCGGCTGGTTTGAAGAGACAAGTCGGAGTCCCTGCTAACTGAGGCTGCTGCAACTAGTCAATGACAACCACGACATTATTGACGCCGCGCAGACCCGCCCCTTGCCCGCCCCCGTCACAGGATAGTCTATGAAACTGCGACGCTCGGCTGGCAAGCGGCCTGCGATTCTCGTCAGTCGACGGAGAACGTCCTACATACCGCGTGTTGCGGGCAGTGACACAATGCCCTCGAATGCGTTAGTAATATGCAACGATGCGAGGGGCTCGCGAGGGCGGGAACTACAGAGATGTGCGCCGTGCGGGGAATATCCGCCGAAGTATTGGACTCCGCGCGGAGGAACCCGAAGACGTTTTCTCAGTCGGAGAGAAAGTTGGATAGATTGCGCCTGTGTTGCCATTCAATGGGCGCAGATTAAAAGCATGCGAGACAACTTAGCTCGGTCGCTTATAGGTATCTCTGTATCACTTGCATTTTTGTGGCGTTCAATGGGCCCCTAGGCTCTTGCGACGGACGTTTCCCGGAGATGTCCTCGCGGTCGAGATCAGGAACTCGCGGGCGGTCCTTGTACTGGTTGTGGCTCCTGTGGACATCAGCAAAACACAATCATGTCCACGTCGCGTTCTTCGTCTTCTCCAGCTCCACCCTGGTTGTCAGGTGGCTCAACGCACACATTCTGTCCTTGTCGTGTCCTTGTATTCTGGATGTCAGCCTCATAAAGCTGCGCAAGCGGCAAAACACGAACTGGGTCCACCAGTATCAGATGCTCCTTCGACACCCTTATCCATCCCTGCCAGCGACGAGGGAGTGAAACCAGTTCAAGAATGCGCAAGACACTTGATTGACGCCAGTGGACAGAATCTGCGCATGCAGTCCAGGACTTCGGCGGGATCGAAGGAAGATCTAGACGACCTTGTGCGTTGGACCCACGATTGCCGGATACCCGGAGCGGGAGGTCGGTCGCTGCCAGCCTCAGGAGACATGAAAGCGGCAGTGACTCCTTCAGATAGTATTCTCAGCAGAGCTCAGCAGACTCCGACAGAGTGAGCCTCGGTTTCAGAGAGCGTTAAAGGCTTTAAAGGATTCTTCAAGGATTCCAGGAAGCACATTGAAGCGGTGCCGGCGGATTCCAGAAGTCTTGTTTGCGGGTATATGTTGAGTCGAGGGTTTGTGTATCGGAACTGCGGGATAGACGAAACCCGTAGGGCAGGAACATTCTAAGCACGGTACATTCCTCAGAGTGCCGTGCACATTCAATCAAACCTGGCACATTTTAAAAAACACCGCACATTGACCAAAGCGGCGCGTTAGAGTACAATTTCGCGCTTCCCAAGATGCATTTGGTTCAGAAATGTATATCTACAGATTATAACGGTATAACTGGCCATTGAGTACGGGAGAGTGAAAATCAAACTACGAGACAAATTGAAGTGCACTTGTCTTCCTTCCTCCGCGCCAGGTTGGAATAGACTTCGTCGACGAAGTGTTTGACGGGACGGTCGTGCTCGTGTCGAAGTAACAATGTTGACTGGATGCGCCCGCCAAGAACGCGATGCAGGGGAGGGGTGACACCGAGACCGCATTAGGAACAGGATTTGGCAAAATCTAAATCAGTTGAATAGTGACAAGAATGGCGCAACAGGCATACCGACAGCATGAAGCATTGCGCTGGAAGAACGAGAAGGGGGTCCCAGCGCTTCGATTACCTCCAGATCCGACTCGTGTTCGAATGCGAAAGAATTCATTCAAAGCGAACATCTTCAGCAGTGAGTCGCGGTAGTACGGCTCGCCTCTCTATTAACCGTGGGGGCATCGAGGGAATTGACGGTATGGGTTCCACTTTCACGAGAATCGGAGCAGAGCACGGTGTTGGAAAGACGCGTCGCCGTTGACACTGTCCGAGTTCATCGATCGATTCATGGTCGAGGCACTTGGCGGCGTTCAGCGTGATGAAGGGGGGAGTAGAAACTGTTTTAACGCGTCAGAACACGCCAGAACGCGTCAAGAAGACGATTCAGCCCTCGTACATGCAAGTCCATCAATTGATGCGCTGACAGGCCATCGATGGTCAGGCGTCGTGTGCTTGGATACTGGGGTGGCGCGGGACGGCATGTTGACGCGCTGTGAAACGTCCGGGGGGAGCGCTTGGGCGGGGTGGTGGTGGTTTGAGAGAAAGAGCGAGGCGAGGCTGTGCATCAGATGAAACGGCACTGTGGGAATCAACGGCACATTCGATGTAAAAATGTGCCGCCCCTGCTCAAATGTGCACTGTTTGCCCTGATGTGCAGTGTTTATTAATGTTCCTGCCCTACGGGTTTTGTATATCCTCGGTCGACCTGATCGATTGCGAGAGCGTGGGAGGTTATACGGTCACGTGTGACCAATCATGAACAAATTGAGACTGGGCTGAACGGTCATAATTCCGAGCAAGATACGACGGCTAGATATGAGGTGTCACGAGCATGATGAGCTCGCTGAACTTGGGCTTACATTGTCCGTTATTCCCCCGTGCCGATGATGATGGAAGTGTGAGTTGTTGGCGTTTCAACAACCGACGGTTCTGAATCGGAACTCAGTAGTTGCGCTGACACGGCAGGGTGTGTTTGACTCCAGTTGCTTTTGTGGCCACAGTGTTTCGTAACTGTTCTGTGGCCACAGTGGCGGTCGACTGACTAAGCGGTGTGGGTCCACCGACATATAAAACGGGGCTTGACGAAGCCTGTTGTTATTGACCTCTTTCCCCACTCGAAGGTGTGAGCGTTTTGCTCTCACAGTTGGATGCATTGTTGACACCATGGCCTCCAGAATGTCTGCACCACTAGTACATGTGGAAGCACTTGTTACCGTCAACCACTTGAAGAACCCAGCACGATTAATTCCCGCGGAGTACCAGCACCCAGAAATCGTGCTTCAATCGAGACGCGAGGAGCCGAAGACTGAGGACACGACATCTCAGAGCCAAGACGTGTCGATCGACGAGATCTTCTCACAATCCCCGTCCTGGAAGCACCTGCGGCTTACATGGTCCGGACGTGACCCAAATGTGGAACGGACGCTGGCGGAAAAATTCAAGCACAAGCCACGTTTATTGGAGGCTGTGACACTATGTTTCCTGGCAGAAGGTTTTGACTTGTCTCGACCTTCCGACCAAACATGGCCGTTCGGGGACAGGCTATTGGCGTTCCTTCAGAATTGCAGCCTGAAGAGGCTGGAGCTCTTCCTCCCAGGTTGTGGATTTCTGAAGCAAATTGATCAGACTCAAGATATCGCAGGGCTTGAGTGGAAGAAGCTGACCCATCTAGAAGTTACTTGGAGGGGGATACACATGGACTATTCGACAGCATGGAAGGTGTTAAGGAAATGCCCCCAGCTTCAGGGTTGCACGTTGGCCATGTGGGGGGAAAGAGAGGGGGATACGCATGGAGAAGATCTGAAAATGTCCAATCTTGCGGAACTTTCCATTCGGATTAACGGACCTCCCGACGGTGGTGTGGACGGCGGCAGTTCATTTACACACCTTCTCCTCCCAGCCCTGAAAACCCTTCGTTATACTCGCGCGGTACCGGGTGCCACAGACACGGCCCTCACCGCCATACTACCCCAGGCCTCAGGACTTCGCGTACTTGAAGTCGATATGTCGGGACTGCGAGGTAGCGCCGTTCTAGCCGCCCTTCCTGCCTTCCCGTGTCTGGAGGAGCTTCAATTACTCTGGGGTTTTGGGGACCCTCACTTCATCCCCACATTGACTCAAAGTTATGACCAGTGGCGTCACTTAAAACAACTTCGGTTGCGCGGATCTCCTGCCGGGCTTGATTACTGGAAGAGAAAATTTGGGGGGCTCGGCGTGGGGTTGAAGATTTTGGCATGGCGGGGAAATTTGTTGGAGCTCGAGTATGAAGCCAACGCAGATGATGCTACGCCTACGAACGTCGAGGTTCATCACAGGAGTGTAAAGTAATTTCTTGAACTCGGGCCTGTACAGTTACCATAACACATCTGAAGTTTGAACGGAATATCCTTGAATCATCCGAGTGGAATGCTCCTGCCGATAAGTGCTCAGGTGTTTAGATCTATACATCAACTAGTGGCAGTCCTGTACCCGATTCTCCCTTGGTCTAATGCAAGAAAGTCGAACTTGTTAACTCAACCACAACACAGCCACCGGGCATGTCGGCGATGTTGAACAAAAACAACGGGATGTATTGCAGTTGTCGGTGAGCACTGAGAAATGTGGGCACGGAGTAGTGAACACAGTAATAATGGCATGACAAGAAAAAAGGTCCCAAGAAATGAACTGAGTACACGCCTCTACATCGCATCGTCGCCCGTTGAATCTTCTTCGTACTCCCCCTCGGTATCCTCGTCGCTACCGTCCACCCCTTCTCCATCGCTGCTGCCGATTTGCTCCTCATCACTATCGACATCTTCCCACCCACTCTCCGTCTCGTCCCCATCCTCCGAACCATCTCTATTCCCCTCCGAATCACCCTCGTCCTCCGACCCATCCTCGATGTCCCACACGCTCACGCCAATCCCCGCCCAAAAAGACATCCCCGCAGGCAAGCTATCCGCCAGCACCACCTCCCCCACCCCCGCACATGCCTCCCGCCGCCGCACATCCCGCATCTCGTCCCCAATCTCCGCTGGCGTCGGCAGCGGTCCAAACGGCCCCGTCGGCACGGCGGGCAGCGTGACGCGGTACTCGCGCTCGAGCTGGCGGCGGATTTGCTCGGCGGTGAGCCCGAAGGCGTCGCGGAAGCCGTGGAGTACGGCGTGCATTTTCGCGACGGCGGTGGGATCGCCAGAGGCCATGGCGCGGCAGCGCGCGACGAGAAATAGGAGGCGGACTGCGCGGGGTTTAGGTATGGGCGGCTGGCATAGGGAGTTTGGACGTACGGGCTCCTACGAGGCGGACGGAGCGCGTGCGCTTTGGCCCGACGTCAAACTGGTTTGTCCAGGGTTGGATTGATTCAACGCGAAGGGAATGCAATGGTTGAATGGGAAGGTGGAGGCGTCAGTATTGACTGGACTGGAGGGAAAAAAGGGGCGCACATGGTAATCGCGGGTATAAGAGTCCGTCTTGCTCAGATAGTGAATTTGACGCCAGAGCGCAGGACTGCGCACGAAGGTCGCGTCGGGGGTAGGGCATCCGATGAAGAGCACCAGTTTCTCTGGGGTGGGCGTCACCAGCGTAATGTCGAATACCTCTGGGTTAACACCACAGAGCTTTTTGTGGTCGGGCCAGTCCCGCAGTTGACACTCACTGCACAGATTTAATTACATGCTGGGATACTGAATGGCGGAGACGTACACGGAGCAATATGACACCTGGCGGCACTTGGTGCACTTCGTGAGTGGGATCTCTCCAAACTTGACCCTCGTATTGCAGCAATTGCACGCGTTTTGGTCTGCACCGGTATCAAAAACTGCGGGAGCGGCTTCCCCGGACTATAAGGGCAGATGGAATCAGCGGTCGTGAGGATGAGGTGCAGCATACAACGTACGTGGACCTCGACGATAGCAATAAGGGCCTCGACTATATAAAGGTTGCGCTGTATGATTCGCAAGTACCCGAACGCGCGGAGGTCGTCGGAGGCATGGGGGTCATCGACGTAATGGAATTCGCGGTCGATTGCGGGATGGGCGAAGAGGTATAGCGACTTGACCGACCCGTTGCCGGTGGGGTCGTGTGCAACGATGGCTTTGAGCTGGCGCGGAGAACGTCGAAAGGCTCAAAAGCGAGAATATGTGGAACAAGGGTCAACTTACGAGACTGACGAGGCTGTAGTTCTTGTTGCTCCCCGCCTTCTCGCCGACGAGGGTGAAGAGACACATCTCAGGACAACTGAAGCGGCTATACTCGCGCGCCTTGTGCGCCGCACGAACCAGACCGTCCAAAACGATATCCTGCTTAGTGCCTACCGCCAGAGCGGTCCACACCGCCTCAAAATTATCATCGATGAGTTTCTCCATCGCGAGGGCAATGAGGGAGCCTTCGGCCTGCATCAGCGCCTTGCTCGCCGCCGCGATCGCGCGCATGCACCTGGGGAGATTCCCTAGATAGTGCAACATATCGAGATCCAGTTTCGGGTGCTCGCGCTGCCAGGCTGCAGGGTCTGCGTTGGGTGCGTATTTGACGAGGTAGGCTTCTTGGAAGGCCACGTTCCAGTCAAGGGGGGAGACACTTTTCAGGAGGGGGGGAACACCGAGGTCCTTGGTGGCGACGATCCGTTTCTCTAGGAGCATGCGGAAGAGGACGGTCCTGATAGCGTTCTCCCGCAGAGACTCGGTCGATGGGGTGGACGACATCGAGGGCGAGAGAAAGGAAAACTGGTGCGAAGAGCGTTGGCAGAAAAGAAGCACACAATTTGCAGTTGTGTCGTCCTATTTGAAATGAAGTTGAACTCCAAACACCCGTCGGTCTGGTTGAATTTCCTTGAAAATTGTCAAGGCTTGGATGGAAAGGACTGTATATACTCGGCTCCCGACGACTGCTGATTGGAATTTACCTCTCAGTCAAAAAAAATGGCGACTCGGGGATCTCGGCGATGTTCAACATGAAGAAGACGCCGCGGAAAACTCCGCAGCGAGGGAATTGGGGATTGAGAGCCTGGGTGTGCAACACTCTAGTATTTAGGATGAACCTGAGAGGTTGAGGGCTTCAGTATCGGCCCCAGTTCATTTCAGGGATCTCGATCATCTTTGGTTGAATCCGTCCCGAAGAATATTTTCCCCCTTCGCCTAGGGCAACAAGTGAATGACTAGGAATTCTTTGCGAATCATCCTCGCGGTCAATTCTCTAACTCCGATGGTTCAAGACCAGATAACTGGTTCCATACAGCTTTCCTATCGAAGGTTGGGACACGAGATTACTGCGTATTGTCGTACACCCAGCACATAGCGAGAAATAAGATCAGGGCGAACTTCACATTCATCAAGACCTTGTAACTGGTGGGCAGTGACTCTTCTTGATCCACCTGAATAATATCGAGCACTAAAAATTGACGAGTGAGTTGAGCCTTAGTCCTATCCACTTCGCTTACCACCCGCATCTTCTTCAGATTCGATCCGACTCTCAATATCGTCCTCCTCTGCATCAAATTCGACCCCATCCTCTTGATACGCTTGAATGTTATCGAGCACTAAAAATTAACGAGTGAGTTGAGCCTTAGTCCTATCCACTTCGCTTACCACCCGCATCTTCTTCAGAATCGATCCAACTCTCACTAGTGTCCTCCTCTACATCAAGTTCGTCCCCATCCTGGTCGGCTTTGGTCACTGGCGGGGAAATTCAGATACAACCAACGCGCCTCACGAAGACCGGCTTACCGTGGGCAAATAGAGACTCTTGCGCCGGCAATACTTGCCAGAGCGGCTCGCCGAGATGTCGGGCAACCTCCTGGCTCTCTGGATCGAAACCCTTTGCTTGGTGGAATTGGCGGAGACCAGTGTAAACACTAGCATTCCACCACCTGCCTCTCACTTTGGTGGTAAGGCGAAAAGGCGGGAACCCGAGTCGTGTCGCCTCCCCCGCACTCAAACGCTCCGCACCCGAGGGATCGAGGGACCAATACGCAGGATGGTCTGGCCATCTGAACGATCTCGCACCGATCTGAAAGTCGTTTGCGGGACAGAGGAACAGATAACCGGGGGGACAGTCCAGCGTCGGGTTGTCAACTCGAACATTAAACTCGACACTGTCTATGAGAACTGTCGTCGTTGATAAACAAACAAGCTGTGTACAGTGTCTGTAGGAATCAGACATACCATGGTCCTCAAACTTGGATTTGATCTGCAACCTCCGGAAAATATGGTTTGCTTGACTTAACCAAGAATGCCCATAATTTGAATGCATTTCCCTCCTCATTTCAGCGTGGAGCACTTTGTGAGGGTAACAACTGTGGGAGTGAATTCTATCAGGAGAATAGTTGTCATGTAAGAAAAAGTCAGATACCGCCTCCAACCATTTTTCAAATCCTGCATCCGTTCCTTTCTTTCATTTTCCATTACACTCAGGCTCTCGTATCCCCAACCCCCACCAGAGGACCACCCACCGAGACTGTGACCTGCCGCAATAGATGCTACATCAATGCCAGGTCGGTCCTGCACAGTCCAGGTGGCAAGGGCTCCGAGAGTAACCGTTGCAGTGGGGGATATGGGCTTGAAGCGAAGGTCGAACTCGGAGAGATAGCGATTGCATATTTCGTGGTAATCCCTCAGTGAGAGGGACTGGATAGCGATAGATTCATAGTTGCTCGGATCAAATGAAGCGGGTTCCTGTATGCCAATCAACTTGAGACCGAAAGAGAGATCAACTCGGTCGTTGTCAAACTCTGGGAGCACAAGGGCGGCGGTCAGTCGGCCAGTTGAGGCGCGTACCGAGAGTGTGCAATTCCGGGGTAACTAAAAGTGGTTAACAAATAACATTCACGTACAAGTCTGAGACTTACTATATCATTTCGCTGAGGAAGTGCTGACTGACAATAAGCCTCTGCATGCTGTACGTAGGGCTCAGCAAGATGTCCAAGAACAAGAAGTGACTTGCATACCAACCACCGGTTGGTCTGGGTGGAGGTCAATACCAGGGGACCGGGGTTGAGTGTTGAATGTGGACATACATATAGACCATAAAGATACACCGTTACAATGGGTGAATGGGCGGCCATATATTGTTTGAAAGGAACCAGATCTGGGTATGCCATTTTGTCAGTGAACTTCAGGGAAGGTCGATTACAGACCTCCGTGAAAGACTGTTGCATGCAGTTTCCCGTACCTCGCTCCTGCATAGATCTGGATAATATTGGGATGGCTAAACAACCACAAGTTAGTCCCAACGGCAGGATAAGTTACTTCAACTCGCCGCAACAGCATATATGTTGCAAGATCTCGCTGCCATTCCTGGGAAATTGAGTCAGAGAGCTGACGGCAAATAAAGATTCCCCACCTCCTCTGCACCGTCGCCTTGATACATGGCCACAATGACGTCCGAGCTTCGACCCTCCACTTTCGCAGAGTGGACCCGCATAACGCATTGGCGAGGTCGGCGCCAGAGAACACCCAATTCCTTGTGGACCGACAATTGCCGTTGGAGGTCTATGTCCCCCATCGGAATCATCCGGAAATCTTGGAACAAGTAAGGCATGGCATGGGCCAGCCAGATTGATAGGAAGGACAATACCTGGGGGATCAGTCGGTGCCGCAACACACTGATTGGTCATGTTGACGAATGTTCCGCCAGCCACGGTGAAGTCGTGTGAGTGCGCAAAGATGCCATTTCTACACGCGGTACCTTGCTCAGTCAAGATGCTGGCAGCATCGCAAGGGAAGAACTCACGAGCTGAGCGCAGGTTCATCGAAACCTGCGGTAGGGGTGTGCTCGTCGTCGGATGCCATCGGTGTGGGTGGATGGAGGTGGTGGGAGAGGAGAGACCTTGGGCGCCAAAAGACAGCTGTTGCGCGGCTATAAGAAGTGGCTAAAATAAAGTGATCAGCTGTCGAGCTGTGTCGGACCGCCTTGGGCTGTTAAGCACGATTTATCTGAGTTGGGGGGCTATAAGAAGTGACCAAAATAGAAACGATCAGCTGTCGACGACTGCTGTGTCGAACCAGCCGAACCGCTCTGTTGAATCCCTGTGTCGAATCTCTTCAGGCGGTGTTGGGCAAAGTATGTACGCCTAAACTTCGACTGTTGAGCAACCTCGGTTTATCTTGCGACAATTGTTCAACTTGCGCACCACCTGGCTTAAAATATCACGGTGATAGCTCGCTCTGCAAAACATCCTTTAGCATTTATAAGTCCGTGCATAAATATGAGTCCTAAGTCCGTGCATAAACAGAAACAAAAAGTCCTTGGAGTTGTATGAAGTAGCGTCTCGAACCGTCATCACTACCCGCAAAAATTAGTCGTTGGCGCACAGAACGAGAGAGAAAGCGGGTATGCACGCACAAGAAAATAGTCCGGTAACCGCCGTGGGACGTTAGGCTCGCCTACCCGCGGGGCAGGATCAAATTGCAGACTTGTAAACAAGTGAGCTCGGGAACAGCGAAATAACACGCGGCCGGGAATAGAAGAAAACAGCGCACGCACAAGCTGTACGAGAGCTTCTCGCCCATCTCCATTATGGCCGCCTGGTTCCCGGAGCGGTAGCAGTAATTAGGCGCGCTGAAGATGGTCACGACGTTTCTGTCGTGGCACCAGTTATACCCTGCATCCAGTCAGTTCAGTCGTGGTGGAACGGGACTCGGCGCGGAACGTGCATACCCTCCATCACCAGCTGATGCGCCCGCGCGATGAGAGTGAGCCCATTATTGTGGTTGAAGGCCTCCGAGATGTCTTGTCCCCAGGTATATCCGGCGCCGCGGGCAGAGATTCCCCAGCCACAGCGATCATCCGGGTCCGACCACAGTAAATCGCACATGGGGCCCTCGTGTGGCACCTCTTGGATGCGCTCTATGGCCCGCAGATGGTCGAGGTTGTCGATGGATGGCGACAGGCCACCGTGGAGACAAAAAATCTATAACCATCAGCGAATGGAATCGTGTACAACGTGCCAGCGAAATTCACCTGGTCCTCGATGAGCGCTGTGAGCGGCAGGTAATCGAACAGGTCAGTCAAATGCCGCCAGACGTTCGGGTTCCCGTATTTGCGGAGACACTCGTCGTAGAAGCTATACACCTGCGTTATCGTGCGCGACTCGTGGTTCCCGCGCAGAATCGTGATGCGGTCCCGGTAGCGCAGTTTCAGCGCGACAAGCAGCGTGACGGTCTCGACCGAGTCGTACCCGCGGTCGACGTAGTCCCCCATGAAGACGTAGTTTGTGTCGGGGGAGTTTCCGCCGATGCAGAAAAGCTCTGTGAGGTCGTGCTGAGAGAGCGACGCGCCGGCCGGGGAGGTCAAGACGAGGTCTGCGGTGCGAGATGGAATTGCGGCGCACAAATTGACCGTGGATGTCGCCGCAGACCGTCACAGGGCACCGCACGGGCTGGACATTCGATTCCTCTACCAAAACCTCCCTCGTCTGGAGTCGGAGGAGGTTTGACTCTTTGAGCGTCGGATGTATGTGGGTACTAAGTCTCGGAACTTGCCTTGTCGCAGAGTTTCTGAACTTCATCTTCGGTGAGCTGTTTGCGTTTGACAAGTCGTTCTAGCCAGCCATCTACTTCTTCTTTCATTCGCCGCTGGTCGTGTTTTGTGGGGAAGATGAGGGGTGGAGTCAGAAATGTCTCCGTGGCGGGATCAAAGTTGCGCGTGGCTCAACATCAGTGATCCGAGGCCTGGGAACAACGCTCAAGCGCCCAAGGTTGCGTTGAATGTCTCAATGCACAGAAATAACTGGAGTAGCCCGCGTTCCGCGGCAGAGCCCGCTATCGTCGCTTCCAGAGACGCTGGTTGAACTTTCACCTATGTTGCTCAAATCTAAGTACACAAATTGTCGGTCGTCGGCCTCGAGATACGCAGAAAGTGCACACCAGCGAGGGCATGGAGAGGCAAGTGAAATAGCATCCAGAGAGGAGACAGGCTGGTGCATATATGAGAGCTCAGGTTTGCAACCGAACACATTTATCGTGGGCAAAAATGGCACTTACTCCGTTAGCAGGCCCTGTAAGTACATGTGGCCAAATTCCAATTATTTAGAAGACGGGCATATTTCCTGAGCCTGACTGCAGTGGGGCATGACCGTGAAAGTCCGAGGTGGCGCGGAGGAACTTCGAGAGTACTTAGGCAGTGTTACTTGGACATTACGCAACCGAACTTGAGGTAAGGACAGCAGCAAAGAGAGACATCGTAGCAAGCAAGGTGACAGCGGCCGCGACACACTGAGGAGTTGACCTTGAATTTTTGAAACAACACCAAAGGATCTCGGCGGGCGGACAGGGCATCTCGGCCGGAACAACAAGTCTGAATCCATCAATTGCGGGACATCGGCGCTGGCGCAACACTGGCGGACAGATCACAAAAAAGGGTGATAAATTACATCAATCAAAACTGATTCGCAAAAACGCGTCGAAGTAGTTTTTTGAAACCACCCCAAAACCCACTATGCAAGTTTGATAGCGGGAATAATACTTCATGGGCGACTGTCAGGTGTGAATGAGCTTCTGTTGTATAACTGGTGTAGCCCGCGTGCCGCGGCAGAGCCCGCTATCTCCCTTCCGCGCATGTACCACTCAGGCCCAGCACGGCTCGATCATCTTCAAGTGTGGTCCGTGCACCCCACAAGTCCGCTTACTTCTACCACGCCCAATACATCATGTCCTTCAAAACAACTCCGCCCTTGGAGACGCAGACTCGCAGGACCACTTGCTCCCCACTTTCTACGAACGTCGTCTCATCGTCCTCCACATCTACCACGATACAGCCGTCCTGTTTTTGATAAGCCGGAGGTTTCTTTTTCCTTCCAATGCGGACGTACCGGCATCTCCACGTCCAAGGCCAAAATCTGGCCGAGCAGTGCAACTTGATGAGCAAACAAACGGGCAACTAAGTCCAATTCCCAGGAGGGGTCGAACGCCGGAACGGTCAACACCAGCTGACCTCCGGACATCTTAAGTGGTCGTCAGTTATTTCCAGGACTCGCGGGGGTAGTAGGGACGCACCTTCGAACGAACACCACCGAACAAAAGAACTTCGGTAGGACCACGCCCGAGCTGGACAGTACTGGGCACCCAGAGCCGCTCATTGTAGTAGAGAGCTGCGTCCCGTAACCCGAGCAAAAGGCGGCGCGGAGGTGGGCAGCAAAGGTCCAGAGCTGCGGGAATATACCGTGAACGGTCCCAGATGAGAGGCATGGCTCGTCCCAGGCGTTTGGATCACATTTAAAGCCCTTCACCATTTACGTATAGGAGGAACGCGCCGCGCGCAGGTACGGCTAATGGGCTAATGTATTTGCGACGCGGTTCTCCTAGCAGTTCGATCGAGCAAGGAGCGAAACGACAGCAACAATTCAATTAAGTGTAGGCACGGTAAATAACTTAACATCGCGAGCGCACTGTCGCTCGCCTTGCCCCCTTGGCTGTTATTTCCGTCTCCTGAGTGAAGTAGGACGCGGTGCTAATTAACGCTGATCGTTCTTCGATCACTTTCTATTCTGCGGAATCCCTAACCACACCGACTCCGGGTAGGAAAATTTCCGAGTCACCCTGACCTTGCTACACATCCAGAGAACGCGCAGACAGCTCGAACAGATCCGGGGTAATTTTGAGGCCATGTCAAACAATGCAGTTGGGCAGTATCAGAGTAATAGACTACGTCTCAATAGCATCCCCCTGCCGCACCAATCAGCAGTCCCACGCGCGCGTAGAACACCCTCACAAAAGCACGACATCTATGTGGTTTTGAATGATCAATAAGCGCTTCGAGGCGGCTACAGCACTCACAGTCCTAAACAGATGCGGCCCGCACTGCGCGACGAATCATGAAACGCAGCACATCACTCCAAGTTTTGTCTGGGATCCGACAGAGTAAGTACCGGACGACGGCGATGCAAGGACACTCACGAGCGTCTCCGCGGCGCCGAAAGTTGGCACCCTGCTGGCAGGAAACCCCTTGCAAAGACCACAACATGACGGAGTCGACTGGATATGCAGTTGCCGGCGTCACAGCGATGCCCATGGGCAACGCGGGGAAAAAGATGTTTACACATCCAGCGTCCACGGTCGACCTCGGAGTGGCGGGACACTCGGGTTCCGCTCCGCATATCCCGTCGAGCTCGAAGACGAATCGAAACTGCTTCGAGTAACTCGTCAGCAAGCGGGTGATGTAGCGGTCACTGGCGGACACGGTGTCTTTGTTGGCGAACGAGTGGCCTCGAGCGGCAGATTCCGGATAAGCTAGCCATACCCCGTACGCAGTGACCGCACCGAACATGTGCGAGAAGGGCATATACGGAATGACATCCAAGGCGCTGTCGGAGCAAGACTGCAATACTCGCACCGTGTCAAAGGCGGAGCCACGCCGACGAATGAAGGTCGCGGTGGAGTTAACTCCCCACCCGGCCTTTAGTTCACCCTCCCTCGGCGCGGGCCGCGTCGCAAAGCAGAAGAACCTCACAACCCAATCGAACGCGTAGTCTGACCGGACGAATGAGGTCGGGGTACGGAAGAGCAACAAAAGCGGAACACGGACCCGGGGCATAGAAATCCAGTCCGTCCACGTCGCAAGAAAGATCGAACAGACGAGGTTTAACCTGCCCAGCCAGAATAGAGGACGTCGCCGCTTGCATGAACCACACTTCAGCGTAGCACAACCCGAAGTGCCGATGGAGAGCGGAGACAGAGGCTTGGAGTTCGCATGCGGCCAAAGCGAAAAATTTCCGTGACGTCCGAGCTAGGTTCCGCCGAGGCCCGAGAGGCAAGTAGGACACCATATACGCAAGAACGTCGACAGGAAGGCGAGACAGCCGATCAGAAGATCCGCCTCCTCGAACTACGGCAGGTCAGGCCAACTCGCCACAATGAGATCGACCCAAAAACACACCTTCGTCTCTCAACCCTGTCGGCGGCTGCCGCACTCGAACGTGGGTCATCACGACGTCAAAGAGTGCTTGTGACCTTAAGGCCAGGTGGAACAAAACACCCGGATTCAATTTTTCAAGGACCTCCCCCCACCGAGGGTCGTACGGACATCCAGTCAAATCGTGGACGGCGGCCTCTACGGGGGGATCCAGAGCAAATGGCACGAGGGTGTCACCGTCTACAAAAGGACACAGTCAGGGAAGAACTCCAGAACCCCGAGGCGACGTACTTGGAAAGAAAGCGCCCCACAACATGGCGAGCGATGGGTGTAGTTGTGATTGAGGTGTGCGCCGTACGATGGGTACTTAAACCGCGAACCCCAGAGAAGCGTCCAGATGCGTTTCAAATGGCACGAGACCCTCATCACAGCGTTCCAGGGTTGCTATGGTGTCTGCTATTGAGCCCCTAGCGTCGTATTCGTCCAAAGAGAGAATTTGAAAAGCACCCCGATCGACGTGAAAGCAATGTGGGACAGCACGTCGCCTCAGTTGAGACAGGTGACCGGGTGGAGAAAATTCGACTTGCAGCAGTGTTTACCGGAAGCCATGAGCAAGGGTAGAGGAGGAAGATGTGGGCGAGAAGACAGAGAAGAACCGTGCACTGCATTACGGGATTATCGGCAGGCCGGCAATCAAATGCATTCATTTCCGTAATACATGCTGCTGCAACCCGATTCTCCAACAGCCTCGCGCTCCATACCGCCCTACCGATTGCGCTCCAAGATCCTGAAACTCCAGTCAGCGAACCCGACCACCAACGACGAGCCTCTCACCTCATAACCGAGTCCCAAATGGCGGGGTCGTTCTCGATGTCCTCAAACATGTTTCCCGCACCGTCGCACGCCAGCACCAGCACATTGCCCAGCCAGCCCCCATCCATGGCTTTCAGCGACTCGTTTGCCGGGTGTTGCTTGCTCACTTCCTGGGTCAAGAAGATCACCGTGACCGTGAAGTAGCGCACAGAGGAAAGGCCGCCGGCAAACCACGAGATCGAGGCGACCAGAGTGTCGAGTTCGACAGTCTCCTTCGAGGGATCAGCGATAAACCGTACGTAGTCCAACTGCGCCGTTCCGTCACGGCCCACGGTGTTGAAGGGCACGTTGACGATGACCGGCTCGGGGATGGCAGTCGCGAAAAGCAGGCCTCGAACATACTTGGGATATTGCTATAACATACGTCAGCTCAATCGAGAGCGGGAGGTTGAAGGATAAATTTTGCGCACCGGCTTCCTGCTCGCGTTGGCCTCCGCTAGCTCAGCGAGGTAGGCGACAGTAGTGAGGAATGGCATGAGGGATGCGACGAACCAGGCTCAACTGTGATTTAAGAGAAAGTGGTCACCACCCAGGAAACGGCTGTCGTGGAGACTCGGCGATACAGTCGATCGTGGCATGTGGTCGATTTCCATTAGTTGAAACGGCGCATCAAATTCAATGTCCATCGCGTCGCAGACGAGTTCCTATCATCGCAGGTAGATATCCAACCTGACTACCGTGTCTACACGCGCAGGGCGTGTGTCAAATACAGACGCGGACAGGGACAGTTAGGAACCAGGCGCAGCTCAGTTCCGAAGATAATAGTTGCCCGGTTAAACGAAGGTTGCCCCCTCTCGGGAACATTGACCATCAGCACCTTTCCGTGCAACAGATCGCGAGGGAAGAAAATATAGGGATTCAACTGTACGGGCCTCCCTTAGCAAGGATAGTCCACGGGAATGATCGCACTCACAAAGCTCGGGTCCTGAGTGCGAGAAAGAGCGCGATGCTGATTGTCAAACATTCCCGCGAGGAAGCGGTCACAATCGTTGTCCATGTAGGGGCTGGAAACCTCTAAATATCTGACACCATCGTGCTTGCCCTGCCAGCCGGAAACCGTCAGCACTCGCAGCATCGTCGGGTCAACGTTAGCCCACCTCACTGAGCACATATCCGAACATCAGTCCCGGGTTGGCGCCTGCGTGTCCACTGTCGGACCAGTACGCAGAAGCCAGTTCGCCAGTGTGGTCGCGGACAATGCGACAGACATCGTGGCCACACGAGCCAGCGATGGAAGTGGAAGACATAGAGAGGAGACCGAATAGGAGTTTATTGAGCCGGCTGTAGATCGAAACACAAGCATACCTACGGGGCGCGGGACAGGAAACAAGGGAAACAGCATGAATAGAAAGTGCGAGAGGCAACCGCCATCGGAGGGTTCTCGCATAGTACCGGAAAACAAATACTACAACAGACGACCCATTCTGGTGACCTTCAGGCGATGAGTCTACCGACATGAGCGGAAGCACAGTGTTTGAATCAGCAAAAGGGACGTACACGGCAATAGAATTCGGCACCGCGCACACCGACTTCGAGTTCCCTCTCCTCCAATTGCATCACAACGCCGCAGGATATCAAAGAGCCCACCCCAATGTCCAAGACACGGTCGACCATCGACGCGTGGCCTCAAGTCGGCATGAAGCGTGACTCTATCCGCCTCCTGTAGCGCAGGATGCTCAACGGGGACGCAACAAAGTGAGAGAAAGATCGGTGCACCACTACTGTTCCTTGGGAAGTCTCCAGGAAGATCGCGCCAGGTTGGCTCCACGGAACCAAGGAGCGAATCATCTGGGCAGAGGATCAGAGCCGACAGAACCCGCATGGAATGGGACCTCACCCGGCCCAAGACTCCGTCATATCGGTCTTTGTCCACGACGTCGCCCAACGCATCCTCCTGCGCACTGAACAACTCTTGCATTTCCGGGGGGGCACCGAGAACAATTATCTGCGATCCGAGTCAGCTAGCGAGCACCCGGAGCGCAAATCGAACCTGGCCGCCGTGAACTGTGGGCACCATTTGCCTCACGACACTGACGACGATGACTTCAATTGCAGGGCCATCGTAGAAGGTGTACGTGCGGTTGAAACTCTGGTCGGCACCATTCTTGAAGGTCCACTCCGCGCCAAGCGTGAAATCTACCTTGTAGACCAGGTCGGATATGTTCCAAGCCATGAGAAGGGGTACGAGAATGAGATACTTTATTTCGCCGTAACACCGCCAAGAACCGAGAGCGAAAAGGGGGGTCGTAGTGTATGAACGTTCAGGAGCCGCGACCTGCCAGATAGACATATATCGAGGCACCATGACACGTATCAAGCCTCAGCCGCAAATTCAATTCCAGTCCAGGAGTAATCAGAGTCTCTCCCCGCGACCTTTATTCCCACCTGGCGTCGGGACTTGAGCAGCCCCCGGTTCGATATAGCATGTGCCAGCGCCATTTCGAAAGCGTTGTCCCGGACGGGGACACCTGCGATAATACGCTCGCACGAGGGGCAGGTGCGCGCGCCGCCCTTCAGCCGGCGCACTAGGCACTCGTAACAAACAGAATGCATACAGAGAGTTCTGAGACGCGTTTCAGACTGGACCGCGCGTAATCTGAAACAAAGTGGACTAACACGACGGGTTTGAACACGGTGTCGCTACACAGAGGGCATTTGAACACGCTCAGTGCTAAGGGAACCGGCCTCAGTCCGGACGAGTTTACGATAACAGAAAAACACACCTGATTCTTCTCTGGCCTTGCGACCTTCCCAAAGACTGAAATCCACGGGCGTGTCGGAGGATCCGTCGTCGACATCGATGGGGTGAGACTGACTTCCCTCCCAGCCGCGGTAGAAAGGAGGAATATTGTTCATGAAGACGGCTGAACAGAACGACCAGCCGGAATTCGTCCTATCTTATAAGTGATCGACCCAGATCGGCGGCCAGCACAGGGATAGCATTGACTGGGCACCCAGGAGTAGAGGCAGATCGCGGTTAGGTCGCAGGCACAGCGTTGTACGTGGCGATCACAGAATTACATAACCCGATCAAATTATCGCCGATAACGCGATCACGTGGAGTACAGAAACGTTGAAGTACAGAACACCTGGCTACAGCTCACAGTAAGCGCCGTTTATACTCACGACATCCAACACGTAGGCCTCCACCATTCCGTCTTCCTCCTCCTTCAGTACAGTCAGTAGGGCCGTCAGAAACACGGTCGCACCAGTCTTGACCTTGTCGCGTGTTTTCACGCTTATCATATCTTTTGCTAAAGGTGAAAAGCATCAAGCGAAACGCTCAGTAATCACGACCAACACGCACGGAAGTCCGGAACCCAGTCGTGGCGTTCAAGTACGCGCGCCAATGTAGCTAGTTGGGAGTTGAATTGAACTTCCAGGTCCCGCCCGACTGATCCACAGTCCGCCCAATCCGGACAGCGCAATTTTATTATGTCCTCTCGGTGGTCGGTCTCCTGTCATAACGAAGAAAGGGCTCAAGGGGGCTGAATAAAAGAAAGAATAAAACCCACATCGTCCACCACGACACCAAACACCGAAAAGCGGACGGGGGTGGTCGTCGAGCTCCCGGCGGGACTCCTTCGCTTCTTCTGCGCATTGAGACCATCTCCGCGTGCGACCCATGCCCAGTCCTCGTAGGTGGCCAACGGGTTTTTCCGTTCCGTGTAAAAGGCGAGGAAAGCGCGAAAGATATGGATCCGGAGTTCGTTCATCTGGCTCAGCGAGAGCGAATATTTGCAGGTTATATACGACAAGCGCAGTTTTGTGGAACAGGAGCCGTGATTGGCAACCCAACTGATTGACGAACAATGATTACTTGTAATTGGACAAGAGAGCCACAAGGGGCCCATTGCAAATATCTTCAGCATAACATATCGACGGACAGCGAATGATATTGACTGCATGGAAACATTAGAACCAATTGCATTCACTGTGTACCCGGACGGAAACGACGCCGAGTAATACGCGAACATGCAGAAGCCCCACGCGCTGACCCAGCCAAAACAATTCCCTCGCAGACGCTCAGACCCCTCGACCTCTAGACGGTGAATCTTCATTGAACACAGACTCCATTTCATGGCAATATAACAACAAATTCTACGGAATTTAACGAGTATAACTGTAGGTGTCATCAGAACGAATCCCGCAATGACAGACAGAGGCTGACAGACGCACCCGTTGACGGCCGTGTGAGCCCTCTCTCTCTCGGCGTTCAAGCCAAACCCACACGCCCAAAACATCGCCGTTGACTATGTCGTCGACCAGGAAGTCAGTGATATGATTGGGAATATGTAGCTGACAGAGATGAGAGGAGCCACAATCGACAGAAGAAGGAGCCTCACCGTGATGCGTGGAGACGCGCTTGGCTCGCGATCGACCCAGCTGCCGACGATTTCACCTCCCTGGACAATCTAAGTAAATGGAAAGGAACCCGACAAACGGACACGTACGAGGTGGGTGGTGTCATAATCAATAATGCGTTGAAGAACCTCCGCTTGTCTAGCGTACTCACCCTCGGAATCGGCAGTCATCGGACCAGGACAAATCAGCGACAACGTCCACCCGCCGTGCTGCGCCTTATAAGCTGGCCGCTCAACAACGGACACCGAGGTGGGACGATACCTCTTTTGCCACGATTTCCGAGACGCGGCCGAAGACAGTTGGTCGATACTCTGGGATTCTGCCCCTCCTCACGAGGGTGGCTTCGACCTCGGTGGTCGCAGACTTGTAGGAGAACACATTCCAGTCCCCATCTGTAGACACCCTAATGGGAACGAACGTTTCGCCATAACGGCAGTTAGCTAAGGATAAAAGGTTCGTTGGAGCCGCAAATCGTCGCTGCATGTAGAAAGGAGAAGGCGGGGGTCGTCACAGTTGTCACGGCTTGAGCGGCAAAACGCGCAGATGTGACGTCATCGGCGGGGACACGCAAGAGATTTTTTTAAAAAAAAGAAAAGAAAAAGGTAAATGCATTGTCCGCGCGGGTATGTTTCTCAGGTTGTCTGTCGAGGCTACTGGACGACTGACAACAGACTCCGACGACCACAGAACACACAGCTGTGCGTGCGCCTGTCACAAGTGATTTTGGAGCATTCACGCGCAGGTTCGACGCGTTGGTCCAGAGTATACCGGATGCAAATCATAGTATACGCCTGGCCGGACACTGTAAGACAAAAGGAGACGCTTGAAAAAGGCACCCGCACTTTGACTAGGACCGTTTGCGCTTCATCGTCCACCCTTTCAAACTTAACGACACCACGTAAGATTTTGTTGATACTGCGGTCGAGCCTGGCAGCAAGAGCCGACGCCTTATCTACCGAGTCAGACTTCATGAGCATCTAGTTGTGCCATGAGACCCAAGTTCGTCAACAAAGTGATACTATTACTGACCCAAAAATGACCCCAGCGCAAAGGCATATGGTGATGTATCCGCACACGGTCAAACCATGACATCGCCGTCGTACCGGGCTAAAGCACCTCAGAGACTTGAAGAAGGAGGAGCGAGACACGCACATAATCAACCGCGTCGAGCGCCAAGATCTGATGTAACGTGCGTACCTGAAGGACGAACAGTGCTCGCCCTGCGCATATAGCACTGGGCGGGCAAGAAAGCCTGACGGCGCAAGACAGGCCGGCAGGCTTGCGCGAGTGAGCACCCAAGGCCGACGGAGAGCCAAGCACTCACCAACTGCACGACTTCTTTCACCACCCCAAATACGACGGCGGTGAATGGCCGCTGGCCCAAGCGCCTCGAGTTGGAGGGCTCGACGTCGTCCACTGTCCTTTTGAACGTGTACACCGAGAGGTTATCACTATCGGTGCGGTCCCTGGTCGGTAAGAAGTCCCGGTCGTACTGGGCATAGCCTAGGGTGTGGTTTGCGTGACGCTGCAGTCGCTGAAGCATCGAAGACGCGGGAAAAGGGAAGAGACGAAGCGGCGATTCATTTCAAACACAAAGAGCAACCGATCGGACCGTTACTGTCACAGACGTAATCCGAAACGCCCCTGGTAGGGATATAGTCTAACCCGTGAACTTTGTATGCCTGGATGTCCAACCAGTACTCCTAAATGTACTCAGTTGCTGGGAGAGCCAGTGAGGGGGTAAATGCGACGTACCCGCTTGACGCGGTCGCGTAGGTCAATATCGTGTCTCGATAGCCTGACGCGCATCATGATATGGACACCGACTAGAAAAGACGTCATTGTCCTCCAAGTGAAATCTGTACGGACGTAGAAGCAGCCATCCACGGGAGGCAGACGGCTGGATGTAGCTAAATACTGAAAGAAGGAAGCTCTGGGATGGTCCGACTGATCAGTAGAAATGAGCGCCAGCATATTGAACCAGGGTGTACGCGTACCTCTTGGCTGTTATCGTCGAGAATGATGGCACGGAGGAGAGCTTCTTGTTGGCGGAACAAGCGCGTCGTCTCGCAGGTAGCATTGTTGGGGCACTTGAGGCGCAGGAAAACGGTAAGATCGGGCTGGATCCACGCCAGTCAATTATACGAGCACAGTCGAGTAGGACCCAAAGGACATACCAGAAGTAGGACGGCATCAATTTCCCCAAAAGCGAGTCCAGTGTAGTCCCACAGACCCTGTCTCAGTCCGTAGAGGCTGTCATCTTCCACCTCAGGGAGCTGCTTGAAAAGGAACACAGATCCGCCGGGCACCGAGGACTGTCGCACAGCCATGAAGTCGATGTTGTACCTCGCGTGAGCTAGCGTACCGCAACGCACTGGACCGCCGCGTTCCAGCATAGTGCGGACCATGGACAAGGGAGCGGAATGTCACAACTATTGATGATCACATAGGGGTGATGGGCCCGAGATTTCTCCGCACCTTCGTTGTTCGCAACACAATGGCCGCCCTCGCGCATTACTTCGTCCGTTTTGGGTTGCCGTTTTGGGTTGCCACTGGAGCCCGAGAGTTATGGCATCGAGTACGCCTGCACACGCATGGCATCCACCGACGATCAGGACGGCGCTGTCTATGTCTACAGACCTATGGATGTTCCTGGTATGTTCTCCCGCGGGCAAGGACGGCGATTCGGGTTCTGCATGCAGCCCATGGTATTCTTCGGCAGGATCAAGTCCATCACGGTCGAGGTCTGTACTTTCAACGTCTGCTATTCACAATGCACATCGCTCACTCTGATTTTAGGGGGTCGACCTGCATTTCAAAACTTATGCAGTTACGCTGGGTAGCCCCCCGAACCCCAACGAGACGGGTTCAGTGTTGTCCGACCAACACATCAGGGTCTTGCGTGAGATTGCGCAGGAGGACACGGCGACCTCGGTAAGGAACCGAATATTATCGACCCACTGGCACGTCTCTGATTTGCAAAACCAGGGCGGAGAAACCGCGGTTACATGGGGAACGCCGTCCGCATTGAACGACCGGCCGACCATTGTCATAATGTGTGTTCCATCCAGCTAAGCTCGATACCTCTCTCCCTGCTCACACCACGACAAACCAGCATCCGAAAGATGCGAATCCGAAACGCTTCCGGGAGGGCACTCGGGTTCGAGAAGCTCCTACTGTCCGTTGACGACGACATGGCGTTCAAGGTGGTACTGAATCGAATCGATCACACGGACCGGGGTATACACCACATGGTGAGTGGACCTATCGCGCCACAAGTCTGCTCCAGTGCACGGCCTCACAGTTCCCAGCGGTACGTGATGCTACACGGCGCTCACGGTCCACTCCTCGACGGGGAAATCCGCCAGATTTAAAGGGGCGGGACGGGTCGGGAATTTAAGTCGCGACCAATGTATACCAGTGCGAGTTCTCAGTAATCACAGTGTCGCGCATCCCTGCGCGCCAGGCGTGCAAATCGAACATGCCGAACTCGGATCAACCGCATCAAAGGAATCCCACGGTTCAATTCCAACCACAACTACAACTTCTCGCGTTATACCCTCGACCCACACCTCCTCCGCCCTTCTATTGTACTTTATTCTCCCTACACACGCTCTAGGCTCGATTCCAACACGCTATACCCACAAGACGCCCGCCAATCATGATACTTCATCTGGTGTGTACACGACGTTCTTGTTCTTTATTTCCTGCTATTGTACTTCCCTCACGACCTTATCCTCGACCCACCTTTCATCTACGACTTCTTTACTACCTTGTTCTCGCTTTCCTTGTTCCCTGTCCCCTTGACTCCCACAAATCCTGTATAAATACTACCGTACTTGTACAATGAAGAATAGAACAGTTTTGGACTTTCTCCCTCGTCGCTCCCGTCTCGCTCTCGTCCTCGCTTCGCTTCGCACCTCCGTCTCGCTCCCTCGTCATCGTCATCGCATCGGCCTGCTCGTTGTTGCATCAGCAGCTCAAGCATCGTTGATCCTACCTCGCACATTTATCTCCTTCCACCTTCCTTGCGCACTCTCACCTTATTTGGTTCAGCTCGCGCTTGGCCGGTTGGTAGGCGTGTCATTTTGGAGCCCACCGCGAGGGTTTTTCAACCATAGCTTCGGGTTCAACTCACAACTTGCGGCC